>PVJD01011507.1:0-45814 GCA_004026545.1 Mormoops blainvillei
GAAGGGAGGGAGGGAGAAGAGAGAGAGGGTGCTTCTATCAGAAAAAATTCAATTACAGAAAATTCCCTAAGGAATCACAGTTGTCATTTAATGACTTTAACATAGGGCTTCAGAGAATGTGGAAATCACTGTTGTTGTTTAACTAAAGACATATTTTAATGAGTTGACAAGAATTTGGAGAAAAAAATGTAATTTACCTTGCCTAGCTAGATGCAAGAAAGAGAATGTGGATGAGTCACTGAAAATTACTAATTTCCAATGCCATTATGTAAGTTGGTACTGCTATGTTGTGTTAGCATATCTGTACCTTTTCTTTCATTTGGTCTGTGGAAATAATGAAATTTTTCTCTTTATTTGCTAAATCCTGAGCATCCACCAAGCTCCCGGTCTTTACAAATTGTAAGGTGAAGAGCCAAATCAGTCAAGTAAAATATCAGTGGTATTCAATGGTTTAGAACTGTTATCTACTTCTTTATGGGATCACACAGGAGACAGTCTTTTCTGAAATCCATGTAACAAGAATCTTATCTTGCAGTAACAACCGCCAGCAATCATTCACATTACTACTAGCTGATAATGGTAGGACCTTTTTCAATACATGAAATTCATTTTAAAGGATGGCACAGATCATATCTGTGCTCCAAATTACCATAAGCCTTAAATACTGCCTTCTCCCAAGTTTAAATGTTAACAAGTCTTTCTTTAAACTACTTCCCACACCATTCAACACATAACTAATATTGAGTTTCCTCCAAATTAATTAATTAGTTAATTTTATAAAAGTGCTGCCGCTAGTAGGCTTACTCCTTTAGGAAGCTATGATATCTGATGATTCTCAGAAGGAGGCAATTACCTATGTTTACTATAGCTGGTTTCCTATAATAATGTATGGTTTATTTTTGAACCATCATCCAAAAGATACTATTTGATAAACAATATACAGGAAAAGAAAAGAAAAGAAAAACTCTTAAGGCAATTATCACACTTACATGACTTATGTTCCCTGGTAGAATGCAAACTATGTGCTGAAATAACCTTTGGTTCCTTCACCTTGGTTTCCTCCACAATGTGATTATAGCACCCTGCACAAAGCAAATGCTCAAGTATATATGGGTCAAGGTTCATAGCATTTGTTTGTACTCTTATAGCACTTATATCAAAAGGAGGTAATACATGTGGTGCAAAAAGAACTGGATCAGGAAAATCTAGGACCTAGTTCTGTCTCTGACACTATTGAACCTGCCCGGGCCTCAAATTAAAAACTGAATTAGATTATCTCTAATTTAACTTTGAGCTCTAAAATGGAAGGGAGGAAGGAAGGGAGAAAGGAAGGGAGGTGGGGGGGAGGGAGAGGAGGGGGGAGGGAGGTAGGAGGGAGGGGGAGAGAGGGAGAGAGGGTGCTTTTTTTATCAGAAAAAATTCAATTACAAAAAATTCTCTAACAAATGTTTATTAGCCTGCTGTCACAGCCTCAATCTTATTTTTTACCATCCTATCCTGTAGCTTGAAGACAGCATGTCTTCTTTAAAAATTTTAATGCAGTATTTTTATCCAAATGAATTCTATCCACAAACACACCATGTTACAGAAAGAATACATGGTGAAGGTTTTATAGTAGTTCAAATAGAAAAAAATTGACAGCAGAACTGGCCCTCGATACATGGTAGTAAAACCTATAGTATAGCTAATGAAGCTAATCTATTAATTTGGCTACAGTTTTTAAATAATTTAACTGAAAAACAACTATGACTTTTGCTGAATTATTAGATTTTTCTAAACATCTTGCTGAATAGACATGCTTTGTATTTGATAGTGTTACTTTTATTCTTTATCTGGTTACAAACATTTTTAACGCCAAAGAAGTGTATTTTTCTCAGAGATTTTCATGAAATTTCATTAAATCACTAAATATGTTAATGGTTTCTAGAAGACTGGAAAATTTCAGAAGAGAAGTTACATATTTTTTGTCCAAAGATTCAAAAGAGCATGTTATTTTTATCAGCAGTGCATGGACACAATAAGAGATATTACTAAAAAAAATAAAGCACTAATTTGAAAAAAATAAATAAACATAGCAGGTGCAATTTACTTTCAGAAAAACATTTATTTTCACATAATTTAATATTTTAAAATTGAATTTGATTAGTTTTATGGAATTTGGGCATTTAATTTATCAATATAGTTTATTACACCACTGATATAAATTATATGCATGAGAATTCTAGACATTTTTATGTTTGCATACAACTAATTAAAGATAACATAAAAATAATTTAAATCAATGTGGGGATCAACAAGAAGTAGTTTGGGTTTTTTCTTGTGGTTTCTTCTCCTTTGAAAGAGTTTGTTTCACCACCCAGGTTTGGAGAGGTGGACAGTCATCTTCATTTTAATGGGTGCCTATGAGATTCTAGATCTATCACGAACTAGCTCTGGGCAGTATCTCTAGATCTCTCGCTTTTCTGACTTGCTGACTCCCTGCATTTTAAACATACTTAGTTATCTAAATTCTCAGAAGGCTTCTTGTTCTCTCACTTCTCCATGCTATACAATGCTCTTTCATTCTTCTGGTTTATTTTTAATTCATAAATTGACTTTTGGTTTTGGGTTAGGCTACTTCCACACATTCTACTGTATTCAGATTTAAATTCATGCTATCACAGATTTTCCAGGTAGGCCTGTACTTGCTTTCTCCTAGGGCTACATGTATTCGTCTTTCAATACTCTATATTGTATTGATATTTTTTAACTGGCTTATCACCTTCATTTATCCATAAGCTCTTTTTAATTTTTTATCTTTCCTATTTATTATTAGCCATATCATTACATTATTATGATGCTATAGTAGCTGTCTTTCATTGAGTTCCCACTCTGTAACGAGAGATGTACTAAATGCTTTCAATATAATATTGAATTCTTACACCGCCACCACTGTCCCCATTTTACTGATGAGGAAACTGAGGTATCCATAAGCCCTTTGAATCCAAGGATTGTGTCTATATTACCAGTGACTAGCTCAGTCCCAAATATATAATAAGCAATCAATAAACATTTAAATGAGTGAATGATAAGGTAAATGAGCATCTAACTACATAAAGTTGTATAAATCCAGAGAAACTTTATCTTATAGCATTAAAATGTCTTGAAAATGTCATTATCAATCCATTTTCAGTAATCTTTGTAGAATCATAGAGAAGCAAAACAGTGCCCAAAGAATTAAGATGAGTATATGTTGGTCTGATTTCAAAAAGGGGTTCAGGTGAATGCTGTATATTTACAGTCATGCCTAGATGTATTCGTTCTCCAGAGCTGCTGCAACGGCGTACCACAAACTGGTGGCTTAAGACAACAGAAGTTTATTCTCTTATAGTTCCGGAAAACAGAAGCCCTAAACCAAGGTGCTAACAGGGCCATGCCCCCTCTGAAGGTCGAAAGTAGAATATGCTCCATGCTTTTCACATAGCTTCTGATGTTGTTGGCATCTCAGTGCTTGTAGATACATCACAGAGTCTCTTGCCTCCGTCGTCACATGACACTCTTCCTAGGTTTCCGTACCTGCTCCTCTTTTCCTCTTAGGAGAGCACCACTCATATGGGTCAGGGCTCGCCTCATCTTAACTTGGCTACATCTCCAAAGGTCCTATTTCCAAATAAGGTAACATTCACATAGAAAATGAAATGGAAATTTTGGGGACAAAGATTTATTGAAAAAAAAAAAAAAGGATGCCAAACTAACACCATTGCCATCTGATTTAAGGTTATTACACTGCTTCATCTGGATAATGGCAAAGACATAGTGCACTCTAATTTTAAAAGGCATTTAACATAGTCATTATGAATTGGGGGCATAGAAAAATATTAGCTGGTTTAGGTGAATTCAGAACCTGATTAGTCAAATCCCCAAAATACAGCAATTGAATATTTGGATATTACCCACTTTGAAGGGTGACCTACAGCACTTTGCTGGAGGAGGCTGTAAACATCCTTTGAAATTTTATATTTTAGCACAAATTTATATTAAAGTATGTTTATCTAACTTGCACATAATTGAAAAACATAAGGGTTAATATTGTAGAAAAAATATTAAAATTTAAGCATCTCTACTGAATTTGATTCTAGACCTATATTAAATTTAAATTAATTAAACTGAACAAGGATATATGTAAAAACTTTTTCACAGGTTCAAAAGCCACCTACACAATAACAAGACTGGACAGAATCACTCAGTAGTAGATCATATAGAAACAATTTATGGATTTTAAAGTTAACATATGCCAATAATATCAGGTAATTAACAGTGAGAAAAAGAAAAAAATGCTAATGCAACCATAAGTGGCACTTAGGCCTACTCACAGAATTCAGAGAAAGGACAGGACATTGCTACACACAGAGGAGGTTACTTATTAACTGGATTAACCACATTTTGAGGCTGGAATGTTGCAAGAAGAGTAAGATAAATAGGTGAAATGACTGGAACTTTAAGTTTGGAGATTAGAAGGTAAGAAAGAAACACATTTAAATAGTTGAAAGATGGTTATATAAAAGAGCAATTAGGCTAATTATAAGTAATGTAGTTGGGAATATGACCAGTGCAAAAAAATCGGAAGCACTTTCTCAATCTGTTGAGATTTTTGCTTCCTGGCAATTATTGTCAGTTTGGCTCAAATAAACTCATAAAAATTCTAACAAAAAAAAAATTGAAGGCAGATCTCAGCAACATATATAGGCAAAAAATATTTGGCAATAAGCATTATTCAAAATTTGAATTGCTGCTTGTGAACCCTGGAGATGATTATGTTGTCCAGATGACCAATTTGAGCCTCAACTCCTCAGACAGCACATACACACAAGGTCTTTAGCCATACAATTGTTACCATGGTGCGGTTTTATCTCATGTCCATCTGTTCATAATTCTCCAAATTGCCTGTGATCTCCCCATGTCTCCATGTCTTTGCATATGGTCTCCTATGCATGGCATGCTCTCTATTGTCTAAGCGCCATGTTCAAAACCTGGCTCAGACGTTCCTCCTCGAAACAACTTTTCCAGCGTCTGCCACTTGTGTTAGGTCTCCTACTCCAGTGCTCCTATACCTCAAACATATACATCAATGTTATTCTTTATTACAGGGTAGTGTAGTAGACTGTTCACTTACGTTTCTCTCCCCTTAGAGTATGAGTTTCTAGGGAGGCGTAGGGGTATCTTGATTTTAGCCACCCTTGATGCACAGCATGACGTCTGTTAATTAATAGGTGATGTAGGTGATCAAAAAAATTGCTAAATAAATGTTGTAGAGTACATTCCCATACTAAATAGGAAATTGTGTTAGGTAACCTTTAATAAGTCTTTTTAAAATTGAATAGACTATATCCTTTGTACATACAGTAAGATTAAATGCAAAACCAAGTAGTCCACGAATTGATTAGTACAGAAAAAGCATGTATAAGTGTTGAAGAATAAAATCAGCAAATACATAGAGGTCTGATATCAATTAAAAAGTATTCTGATTATCTACTCCCCCCCAAAATTTTTTAATCTTCCCTCCCTCTACCTATCTTATTGTCAAAGATCTTCAAAGAAGGGTAGTTTTGAATAGTCATTATGTTGCATAGTAACTTTGTTTTGTTCATTTGGCTTTCCCAAATAATACTTCCCAAATATTTCTGTAGAGTCACCTGTGTTAAATATTTTGATAATATACTTAAAAAGAAAAAGACTGAAGCTATTATTGGCATAAAAATTTCAGCAAGAAAGAAATGTGGCTCCTATTAAGAGTTAGCAATGGAATTACTCCCTCTGCCTCTTTGTTATATGGGGTGATGAGAATGGAAAGCTATTAAAAGAAAACTTGACAGAATATTGTAATATTTAATCTTCAAAAAAATTTAGTAAATTTTCTTTCTAAGCAGAGACTGGATGAGATGTCTGATTCCTGTCATTTACTGGATATCATGCATTCAATAAAATCTTTTAAGAGTCTTCTAGCAAAACCATCTCTGTATTCCTTACAACTACCTCAGGATTTATATCACTATGAAATATGGGTTTGATCCATAACCATAATAGATAAATTGGAGTCAGCCACGTGCCCATTCCTCTAATTACATAAACAGGAAAAATGTGAGAAAGGATTCATCAACCAGGTTTCAGCCCTCATTTAGACAATGACATTCTATTTTCCAAAATACATTTATTGGTGCTACTAATAATAACAAATTTGCAGAGAGTTTTATGCCCCTGTGTGATCAGAAGGTAGTGAGGAAGTCCAGGCCACACCTGCTGAGAGTACAAAGCGGGAAACTGAGGGCAAACACTCTGAAGGTCTCGGTCAATGCTGCAGATAAAGACCTTGAAGAGACATCATGGGGCCCAAGTGAGATTCTCGGTGTCATATATGTATGATATTAGAGTGGACTCCTGATTGAAACTGATAGATGTACAACTAACATCCGGTTAAATAATAAAGAAAATATACTGGATCAGAAATCAAAAATGCTAGGAAAAATTTCAGCTGCAGTGATAGTTGGATTTCAGGTTCAAATATTCTCTCCAGGATTAAAACATTCTTATTTTTAATAGCTTAGTTTTCCTCTGCATTGGCTTCATTATGAGGGAAGTCATCTCTAATGTCAACTTTCAATAGCCCCAGACCTAGATCCTGCCAGCTTAACCACCCCAGGAGAGAGCGGGCGCCTCATCACCAGTAGTTCCAGCAAAAGCCCCGGGCCTATCCCTCATTGACTCAAGCAAGGTTAAAAGCCAGCTGTACAACTCATTACTCTGACACTAATTGGCCGTCAAGAGTGGGGTTAGAGGAAGGACAAAACTCATGGATTGTGAGAGGAAAAAGACAGAAGGGCCTATTACCAGGAGAGAAAAGGATAGATGCTAGATAAGCAAAAACAATAAATATCTATTATACAAGCAAGTGCTTTCCCTTCTGATGCCAGAGCACATGTTGCTCTTCACACTGACATTAAATATAATTAAGACTCCATGGCCCTGTGGCAATCCAAAACAACCATAGAAGATAGTCTATTACAATTAGAACAGGTAAATCCTCCTTGCCAATTAACTGTTGACCTTTTCCAGGTAAAAGCAAGAAAAGCTTCGGTTAAGATTTGCTTAGAGTAAATATTCAGTCTGATATGAGTGCCTTCCACCTAGGAAGAATGCATTAATATCACAAAGATAAGAATTAATAAAGAAAATTTAAAACAATGTCAAAAGAAGTAATTTATCATTCAAAGAAGATTTCTCCAAAGAAAAAGTGCAGTCCCTTCAGAACAGCCATTGGAATGCAGTTCTTAAGCCGAATGAAAGATGATGAGAAAGCAAGGAAAAAACACTGACTCACAACTAGGTTGCAGCCTTGTTTTCAGAAGCCACCATGGTCATGAATGACAACCATGACTAGGATCCAATGATAGGTATTAAACTGCTGACTTGGGAGAAGTTAATAATTGCCATTCTAATTCAAGAAGGGGAAGGGTCATCAAGGAACGTGTAGAAAGGACGCATGGACAGAGCCAAAGTGGGTAGAATGGAGGGTGGGAGATGGGGAGGGTTGGGAGGAAAGTGGTGGCGGGAAAATGGAGACAACTGTACTTGTACAGCAATAAAAACAAATAATCTATAGAAGTGTAGTTAGTGTCCATATATCTAAAAAAAAAACTATGCAAGATAACATATCCAATTATACATTTATCAGTCTAAATTTTCTTCAAACTTTCCGCCATGCTCTCCTACAAATCCTGCATGACTAATCTCTTATAAATACCATTCACAACACTAGCCACTTCTCAAAGACTTGAAATGATTCCCTGGTAATAACTGCATTAAATCTAAATCTCCTGCCCTAAATTTTAAAGCCCTCTGAAACTCATACCTGCCTACTAGCAACTCCATTTGTCACACACCTTAACGTGCGTTCCACATTTCCTTTTGATCTTTCTATTGTTCAGTTAATATACTCCATGCTTTTTTCTACCTGCAGAACTTTGCTCATGCTGATTCCCCGCTGTGGTAGAAAGAATGATGGCCCCAAAAAAGATTTTCATGTCCCAATCTCCAGAAGCTGTGAACATATTACCTTACACAACAAAAGGGACTTTACAGACATAATTAAGAATTTTAAGATGGCGATGTTATTCTGCATTATCCAGTTGGGCCTAATATAATCACAGTGTCCTTATAAAAGACAGTCAGTAGGGTGCCAACGTATGGAAGCAGAAGTCGTAGTGATGCACACAGAAGATTTACTGAAAGTCCCCACACCAAGGATGCAGGCAGTCTCTAGACGTTAGAAAAGGCGAAAAAACGGAACCACTCCTGTAAATTCCAGGGGGAATGCAGCCTTAACCAATACTTTAATCTTAGCTCTGTAAGACTCACTTCAGACTTCTGACCTCCAGAAATGTAATGTGATAACTTTGTATTACTTTGAAACACTAAATTTATGATAATTCGTCAAAATGAGAGTCTGAAAGTAATATACCCACCACCACCACCTTCAATATATAATAATTTTCAACACTATATTCTCTATGAAGCCTTCTCTGACCTTTCCCTTTTATGGAAAAGTCCTACATCAAGGGTTTAATACAAAATGATCTTTATTTTTTAGAGTGTTGTCTTGAGTAAACTCTAAACCTCTTGAGAGAAGGAATCATCAGAGATAACACTTCATGTTCTGAACTGTAATCATGCACTAGCTATACAATGCATGCTTGCTGACTTTGCCACGTTTGTATTCATTATGCAAACATTCATTTGAGAGCATGATTCATACAAAGTAACCTGCCAATACCCAGGGAACTTAGCAAAAAGTGCAACTACAGTCCTTGTCCTCTAGAACAGTATCTTGTGAATGATAAAAGATATATTCAACTAACTAAAGGAAAATCAAGAACAGGCTAAGCAAAATTACAGAGTTAGGAAGAAAGAGTTTTAGGAGTTTAAATACAGAAGAGCTCATTCTGTTGAAGGGTTCAAAAATGCTTCCATGGAGGAGATGGCATGTTGCCCTACTTATCTTTAGCACGTCTATGTGTGCTGTCTTTCCTTCTCTCTGCTTCCCTCACATGGATTGCCTTCCTCGGGACACTATCTGATATTTTTACGTGGTTTGAGGATTGCCTCAGCGAGATGAGACAATGATAGGGTAAAACAACCCGTCGTTCTGACATGGCTCTGACTCCTCTTCTCACTCTCTCTCTTTCCCTTTGTTAGGTTTCCTTTGCCATAGCCTAACACCTATATTTGCATTATAACTACCACCATTTTCATCAGCATGTTCCAGTTTTCATTAGAAGGAAACTTATTCTCTCTCCTTAGTCCCTTCATTGAGTGATGAATGAGAGTTTTAAAAGCACTTATGAAACACTGACCTCTTTATTAAGAAACTGCAAGTTAAGGTGTTTCTATATGCTGCCATATCTGTTAACCTAATTTTAAAACTTCAGCTATTATTCAACTAGGCTGCATGATAATAAAAATTGATATGACTAATTTCATGGCCTTATTCAAACTTTCTTCTTCAAAATGCACTGTTTCATATAATAGGGGTTCGGTTGTCAAAAAATTTTGGAAAGACTGGGTTAGGCAGCCATACTTCCTTCGCTTGGGACTTCTCGGAGCCTTTACTACACTGACATGTGTTGTGAATCCAAAAGGGGGCACAGGATGCGAAACTTCACAAAGTCACTTTGCCACAAAATCCTACGTTCACTGTTACTGTTTGTTAGTTTTGTTTGTTTTGGTGCATTCATACGCAATTTTGGAAATGACGCTTTGGGAAACACCAATACAGTGGAGAGAAAACAGAGAGAAAAGCTCTGAAATCTATGTTCTAGTACTAGCTCTTCTATTATCTAGTTGTGTGAATAAGGCTTCTGTGGACTGTTACCATTTCCCCATTTATAACTGAAGATGCAAATTAGATTATCTCTGAGGTTCCTTCCAGCCCTAACATTCTATGATTCTATTTCCCCTGAATTAATCTAATTGTCCAGTGTTACAGATTGTGTTCAGACAATAAACAACTAATACGTTCACTTCCTATTACTCTTGACTCTAGAAAAGGCACCTCCCTTTTAAATGTTGGAAATCTTATAATAAATTTTACTTTATATACATATAAAGCAAAGTAACATATGCATGTAAACAGTGGCTACCTGAAAAAAGTTCAAACAATGAATGAATTTCAAATGATCTAGTTATTGGTCATAAAACTGAAGTAGTCCTCAAAAGATGGCAGTACATCAGTCAGTCTCTGACTTCACAAGTTATTGTGTTAACTGTTTTATTTTTTCACGAGTCCACTGAGATCCAGAATGATGATACAACCCGCTTGTTCATATTCACAAAGCTAAAGATTATTAGGTCTGCCTTATACTGCTGTATTCTTTTTAAAAATGTATTACATAAAAAGGCATAAGACTACAAATACCCAGTTACCCATCATTTATCTAAAGAAATAAACTATTGCCAATACAGTTGCAGACACTTAGGTCTACCCTTCCAAACTACGTTCTTCTTTTTCTCCTCAGAACAATGTAGAGTACTTTCAATAGGAAACAATTTAAAAAGCCCACACAGAAATAAACAAGAAAAATTCTAAATTAAATGCAATTGCAACCAATTCTACAGAATTGTCCAGAATAATTTCTGACATTCCAATTTTATTGATTTAAATATTCTTTGCATGAACACATTTTGTTTTATAGGTTTTGGAATGTTAATCATTAATAAGGGGTTATGTTATTTACAGTTATACAACGTGAAAATGAGTAAGGAATGATACAAACGTAATCACCGCATATGAGAAGAGTGGCGGTAAGGAGCTCATTGATAACATCCCAGGCAGGGCCTCCAGCAGGATGAGTCACTTTTCCCCACCGGAAACTTTGGCCAAACACCTTTATCTCCCTTGCTCCCTCCCTCTGTCCCTTCCTTATCAAGAGAAAATAAAAATGGACTCAGCTTTCGCACTCCATTTCAGCATATAATATCTGGAAGTGGGAGCTTAATAGCGCCAATGTCATCCAAGTGGCCAAAGCATTCACTTAAGGTTATTACATAATTTGTGGAGATGATAAAGGAAAGACACAGTGAGTGGGATAGGATATTTTATTGTTCAAAGTGGAATTTTACATGAATCAAATTATTCAGATGATTGCCAGTTGTGTACTTTCCCTAAAACTCTAGTTAGCAAAATGTTCTTGTGAGAATTAACAAAGTCATTTTACAACAAATAGCTTAAAATGGGGTGGGGTGGGGTAGGAAAAGAAACAATTGTTTGAGTACTCACTAAATTACTGCTTCCCAGTGGCTAGGTTAAGATAAAATGTGTTATAAGATTTGAAATCTCTAGTGAAAACAGATACAAAGTATTTCCCTGGAACTTTATAAATCTCTCCACAAAAGAAACTATCTGGACCTGGAGCTGAGCATGACTGTTCATTCTCATTTCACACTATCTGTAATTTCCCAGTGTCATTTCAGAGAAAATTATGCATGTTGAAAATAGCCATTTTTTGCCATCAAAATTTACCTCCTAAAGAATAAAACTCATCTCTAGAGGAAAAAAAATATGCTGCTAAAAAATAATATAAGAATGTAATAAACTTAATCTTAATTAAAGATGAGATGTTAACATTTTATTCATTCTGACCCACAAACTATAAAACTGACCCATCCTTAGAAGTTCCACAATTCTACATTCAATCATTCAAATTCTCATCAGAGAAACACAAGAAAACTCAGTATTTGAATGTCATCATTTAGATAACTGGCAGACTTTTAAATATCTCTGTCATCTTCTCTGTGTATACAAGCTTGTATTTGGATAAAGAAAAATGATATTTGACTTTCATATTATATAGTAAAAATATCCAGAGAAACTGAATTATGATTGAAGAGAATAAAGTGACGCTATTAACTATTTAAATTCATTCTGTTCTGTGCCCGTAACAGCATCTTGTAGGACCCACAACACTTAGAACAAAGCCTATATCTCAAGCTGGGAACCTGATGATTTGACATTCGCCTGTCATTTCTCAACTATGTTTCAGTTTCAAGTCAGCCAACAGGTAAGGAGACTTCTGGATATATTTGTCTCCATGTGTATACCTTACACAAAGGGTATTATCATAATGTATTATATGAAAATGCACTCATTCATTCATTCACAAATATTTATTGTGCACCTACTAGGTGATAAAGAGTGTACTAGACAATGAGGATTAAGTTGTGAGAAAAATAACACAACGTGGGTTCTGTCTCCATGAATGTGTTACTATCTAATATATTTAGAAGAGCTGAATGATGCTATGACAGCTTTACAGGCAATTTTACCAATCAGAGTTCAAGGAAGTCTTCCATGAACAAGTAATGATTAAATTTAGGTCTAAAAGACCATTAAGAGCTAACCAGGTGAAGATGTGAGAAAAGAATGTTTCAGACAGAGGGAACAGCATATACCATTGCTCTGAGGTGAGAAAGAGGAGAGAGAGAAGGAAAGGAAATTAGGGAGGAAAGGTAAGATTCAAGCCCCATCCAGTGGCTGGCTGGGTAAGGATGTGCCTGCAAAGTAAACCCGGAAGGAACAGACAAGTGTTTGGAAAGAGAAAAAAAAAATTAATGTTACAGAAACCAAAGGGAGAATGTATTTCAAGGTGTACAGAGTATTTAATAAATAAATAGTTAATGTTACTGAACCAAAAAGTGTGATGAGGGCTGAAAAATATCCATGGAAATTATTAATATTAGGGAAAAGCTGTACTACTAGTTTCTAAAGTATATAAGCGTATTTAAAACAAATAAAGAAACTCCATTCCAGATTACCTTCTTTTAGCCCTTTATTAGTAATCAGGTTATTTCTTACCAAATAAGAGTTTAAAATTTAAACAATGTCACTTGAGTTTTTAACTAAAAATTCAGTCTCTTCAAAAGAGGTGGCTCAACTCCTGGCCCAGTCAGTGACTCAACAGTATTCTTTCTCCTTTGCTATGTTTAAGACAACCTTTGTCTTATTTCCACAGATAATAGGCTAAAAAAATACTTTGTGTGAATTGGAAGGACCAATAGAGAAGAAATTGTAGGCTACGTCCTCCAGAGCAATTCATGGCATTAGAGCAAAACACCATGATTTTAGTGAGCTGTTGAAAGTGTTCGTTTCGTTTTATATTTATGGTAATATCTATCTGGATACCGTTTTTAACAAAGTAATATTACAATAAAACAAAGATAGCTGAATTCTCTTATTATTTTATACAGTGAACATGTCAAAAAGCAATTAATATAGAGATAAGATTTGTGCATTGCTATTGGAAGGAAGTAATGGGTAAATTTATCTTTCATACTTATGTTAAACGACCAACACCAAACAACTGATGGTTCCTGTTGGGAAAAGAAAACAGTCACACGTTATGGGAAAATGGGAGGCTCTGACCATGGCCAAGATATCACTGCTCTGGTAAGTGAGAGGAAAAACTGGAATTTTGAATGCTAAATTTTCATTTTTCTAAATTATTTTTTCATTGTATTTTTTCCATTACCATTTAGTCCCCTTTTACACCCCCATTCCTGTAATCTCCGCACTGTCATGAGTACTTTTTCCTTTTTGCTCAATCCCTCCAGCCCCTACCCTCCCACCTGCCTTAGCTGTCATTCTGCTTTCCATCTGTGAGTTTCTCTCTCTTTTGCTTTTTAGCTCAGTTTTTTCATTAGATTCCACATAGGAGTGAAATCAGATGGTATTAGTCTTTCTCTGGTTGGCTTATTTCACTTAGCATAATGTTCCCTAGGTCCATACATGCTGTCACAAGGGGTAAAACTTTCTTCTTTTTCATGGACGGCTAGTATTCCATTGTGTAAATGTCCCATAGTTGTTTTATCTACTCATCTCCTGATGGACACTTGAGCTGCTTCCATATCTTGGTGATTGTAAATAATGCTGCAATGACTATAGGGGTACTTATGTTCTTTCTAATTAGTGTTTTGGGTTCCTTCAAATATATTTCCAGAAGTGGGGTTGCTATGTCAAAAGGCAGCTCCATTTTTAAGTTTTTCAGGAATCTCCATACTGCTTTCCACAGTGGCTGCCCCAATCTGCATTCCCATCAACAGTATGAAAGCATTCCCCATTCTCCACATCCTTGCCAGTACTTGTTTCTTGATTTATTGATGATAGCCATTCTGACAGGTATGAGATGATATCTCATTGTAGTTTTAATTTCCACTTCTCTGATGATTAGTGACGTTGAACATCTTTTCACATGTCTATTGGCCATCTTTATGTCCTCTTTGGAGAAGCATCTGTTCAGGTCCTTTGCCCATTTTTTAACTGGGTTGTTTGGTTTTTTGGTGTTAACCCATATCTTTATAGTCAATTAGTATTTGACAGAGGAACCAAGCATATACAATGGGCTAAAGATAGTTTAACAATAAATGGTATTGGAAAAATTGGACAGATACATGCAGAAAAATGAAGCTAGACCACATTCAAATACCACACACAAGAATAAATTCAAAATGGATTAAAGACATAAGTGTTACACCTAAAACCATAAAAACCATAAAAACCATAGAAGAAAACAGGCAGCAAAATCTCAAACACTGCTTGTAGCACTATTTTATCAGATATCTCTCCCCATGCAAGAGAAAAAAAAAGATAAACAAATGGGACTACATCAAACTAAAAAGTTTTTGCACAGTAAAAGAAAGCATCAACAAAATAGGGACTTCTGCCCAAGATGGAGGCATAGGTAGATACACTTTGTCTCCTTGCACAACCAAAAGAAGGACAACAACAAATTTAAAAACAAAAAACAACTAGAACTGCCAGAAGATCGAACTGTATGGAAGTCCAACAACCAAGGAGTTAAAGCAGAAACGTTCATCCAGACTGGGAGGAGGGGTGGACATGAGCAGCTGGGGCAGAGAGGACTCACAGCAAGGCAGTAGCCGGAGGACTGGGCAGGGGAGATGGTGGCTGGCCATCCCACATTCATGGGCAGATAAACCAGGAGGAACAACTGGGGAGCAAGACAGACCGCTGCAACCCAGGGTTCTGGCATGAGAAAAGAAAGCCTCAAAAACCTGTGGCTGTAAAAACCTGTGGGGGTTTGGTGGCAGGAGACTCTCCCAGCCTCACAGGAGAGTTCATTGGAGATACCCACAGGGTCCCAGAATGTACATAAACCCACCCACTCAGGAATCAGCACCAGAAGGGCCCACTTTACTTGTGGGTAGCAGGGGAAGTGACTGAAAGTAGGGCAAGAGCTGAGCAAGTGGCATTGTTCCCTCTCTGACCCCTCCACCACATACAACGCCACAATGCAGAGAAGAAGGTTGCTCTGCCCTGGTGAATACTGTCCCTTACAACATAACAGGTATGCCAAGACAAACAAATACGGCCCAAATGAAAGAAGAGATCAAAGCTCCAAAAAAAACTCAACTAAGTGAAGAAATGATAGCCAGCCTATCAGATGCAGAGTTCAAAACACTGGCAATCAGGATGCTCACAGAATTGGTTGAGAATAGTCACAAAACAGAGGAAAAAGTGAAGGCTATGCAGAGTGAAATAAAGAAAAATACACAGGGAACCAACAGTGAAGGGAAGGAAATGGGGATTCAAATCAACGATTTGGTGCAAAAGGAAGAAATAAACATTCAAACAGAACAGAACGAAGAAACAAGAATTCAAAAAAATGAGGAGAGGCTAAGGAATCCCCGAGACAACTTTAAACATTCTAACATCCAAATCACAAGTGGTGCCAAAAGGAGAAGAGGAAGAGCAAGAAATTGAAAACTTATTTGAAAAAAATAATGAAGGAGAACTTCCACAATCTGGCAAAGGAAATAGACTTTCAGGAAGTCCAGGAAGCTCAGAGAGTCCCAAAGAAGTTGGACCTGAGGAAGCACACACCAAGGCACATCATCATTACATCACCCAAGATTAAAGATGAGGAGAGAATCTTAAAAGCAGCAAGAGAAAAGGACACTGTTACCTACAAATGAGTTCCCATAAGACTATCAGCTGATTTCTCAAAAGAAACCTCACAGGCAAGAAGGGGCTGGAAAGAAGTATTCAAAGTCATGAAAGCCAAGGACCTACATCCAAGATTACTCCATCCAGCAAAGTTATCATTTAGAATGGAAGGGCAGATAAAGTGCTTCCCAGATAAGGTCAAGTTAAAGGAGTTCATCATCACCAAGCCTTTATTACATGAAATGTTACAGGGGCTTATCTAAGAAAAAGAAGGAGAGCAAAGCTATGAACAGTAAAATGACAACAAATTCACAACTATCAACAACTGAACCTAAAAACAAAAACAAAAACAACTAAACAAGCAACTAGAACAGGAACAGAGTCACAGAAATGGAGATCACATTGGGGGTCATCAGCAGGGAGGAGGAGGGGAGAGAAAGGAAAAAAAAGCTACAAGGAATAAGAAGCATAATTTGTAAGCACAAAATAGTCTCAGGGAGGTTAAGAATAAATAGTATAGGAAATGGAGAAACCAAAGAGCTTCTATGTATGACCTATGGACATGAACTAAGGGTGGGGAATACTAGTGTGAGTGGGGTTGCAGTGTGGAGGGGAATGAAGGGGAGAAAAAAATTGGACAACTGTAAGAGCATAAGCAATAAAATATACTTAAAAAAGCAAAATAAAATAACTCACAGAATGGGAGAACATACTCGCCAATACATCTGATAAGCAGTTAATATCTAAATTTTCTAATGAAAAGAATGTCATGCCCACTAGCATATATTCATTCGAACTAAAATATCAATTATTTTCTAATTATCCTCTGTTCCCAAAAATCCTCACCATTATTTCCTTCTATTAGATGCCTATAGTCATATATATGGGTCAATAAACACTAATCCCAGTTGCAACATCAAACCACATAATCCCATTTTTCCAGTAACAAAATGGGGATAGTATCTTAATCCTATTTACCTTATAAATGTTACAAAGGTTACACAAGGTGGAGGTGGGAGGTTCAAATGTACTTTATAAGAAATTTAAGGCTCTATATAAGTGCAACTTATTATAATCTTTACATGTAGTATACACTAACCCAACTACATAAACAAAATCACTTTGAAAAATACTCATCTTATAAAACATTATCGTTGCTTACAAATTAGTGGATTGTATGATTCTAATGAAAGAACTTCTAAGAACATGCCAACTTCATACACACACGCTCACGTATTCTCTAGATATAATTACTCAGGAGGGCACTAACTACATGCATGTGGCAAGCACTGCTCGCTCTCAGGCTGTCCTCCTCCTTCCTGACAAGACAGCCATCTCGTGAACTGGGTGTATTGCCGTCTAGAATAGATAACATTTTATAGCCTCTCTTGCAGTCAAGTGAGGCTCTTAGGCTAAATTCTGGTCAATGGGATGTAAGTTGAAATATCATGTAAAATGTGTCCCCAGAGTAAAAGGATTCTTAAAGTGAAGAGGATCTGATTTTTCCATCCCTCTCCCTTCCTGTTAGCTGGAATCTGTGCATGCCTCTGGAACTCAAGCAGACATCCTGGGCCGGCAAGAGGTGCCCAGACAACGGGGGGTGGGGGGGTGGGGACACAAAAGGATAAAAGGTATCTGGGTTCCTGATACACAAATATCAACTCTGGACTGCCTATATATTTTTTTCATATGCAAGAGAAATAATAATAAAAAATTAATAAAAATTAATAAAACTTTTGTTATTTTGAGTCTTCAGTTACAAACTCCATCCTATCTACATGCTATAGACTATATGCTATATACTGTGCATGCTTATGTTATCTAATTTATATGTACAACTATTTGTAAATACTAGCATAAGTATATACAAATATTTATACATACATGTAAACATATATTTGTACACACTTAATCTAATATAAAACAAAAACAAGACTGTGACTGTTCAATTGCCTAGAACAGACTCTTAAACTCAAAATACTCCCAAGAGGTCTATATAGTATTACTCTCTCCATTATACTCTCTACAATGCCAATAAAATAGTCATTAAAAGACTTACTATAAATCTGATCTTATTCACAACCCATCTGAAAATCCTTCAATGGCTCTCTATTTCCATCAAGATAAAGTCCAAATAACATAGCAAGGCATACAGGTCCTTCCTAAGGAAGCCCCTTTAGTCCCTCCCACATGCATCCTGTCCTCCAGCTTTACCTTGCCTCTCGGTCTGTGCACAGACAAACATCTTTCTCTTCTGCTTGGGATGCCTCAATCCAGGCCCTGAAATCTACCTTGCTGATGGCTAACTAGCCTTCAAAATTCAACTCAAATCTTATCTCATCTGGGAATTTTTCATGACACTTCATACTCACTCCCCTGTTGTCCTTGCTGGGTTAGTTCCTTCGTGCTTCCTTAGGACTTCATACATGTATTTATTCTTTCAACAAAAATTTAAGTATCTACTAAGTAGCTGGCACTACCTCTCTCTATTATAACCATCAAGATAACCAACCATTATCATTAATAATAATTGATTTTTTGCCTTACCCACAGTCCTAGAAAATAATTATAAATAGTATGTTTCCCATTTCTTTCACCTTCAATGCCCTGTACAAATGTTCAGTAATTAATTAATTATTGGCAGTCTGCTCTACTCACTGTTTAACTGGATGATCCATCCAGCACCCTGTTGTCACAGTTCCTTGACATCATTTATTTCATTGACCTCTTCTCTTCGTTTATACGGCCTCAGTTTAAATATCAGAAGCAAAGATATTTTAAACCTCAAAATCTGAAAGCTCTTAACTCATTTATAAAACTCTTCTCAATATCTCTCAGCCACTAAACCTCCACTTAAGCATCCAGTCCCTTGACTTCATGCTTTTCCAGAGAACTAAATCCCCACTTGCTTCACCTCTATTCATACCCACCTTGAACCTCATGCCAGTCATTTCAATTACTCTCGCCTGCACTGTTAATTCCCTCATTCCTCTCATTTTTACATTATGTCACATGTATCCAACCAGTCCAACTGGTTCAAATCAATTATTTGCCACAATGCTGGGTGCTACTGCAAGAGGAAAAGGTAGTCTGTGACAGACATGAAGGTGTTTTGGTTAAGTAGCAGGTATCAAAAACTAAAATAGGTCATTTCTCCTCTCTAAAATATTCTAATATTAACACTGAATAAAAGCCATAGAATTAGGTCTCTCAGGTTAGAAGTAATCCCAGCCTTCATATTCCCATATTCCACTAGAGAGTGTCAGTTGCTGCAATTTACAACATCTTCTTTGGCCAGTAGAGCCAGAGTCCTACCTCGTTTTGTTTTTGTTTTTTTTTAAATTATTGTTCAGTTACAGTTGTCCCACCTATTTCCCCATTGCTCTCCCTTGCCCCATCCCCCCACGACTCCCACAATCAATCCCCTCCAATTTTCTGTGCCCATAAATCCTCTATTCCTGTTCCTTTGCTTGCCCATTCCCCTACTCTCCCCCATTATCTCCCTCCCCCTTCTGCTCTGGTCACTGTCAGTTAGTTCTTTATTTCCAAGTCTCTGGTTCTATCTTCCTCATTTGTTTGTTTTGTTGATTAAGTTCCACTTATAGGTGAGATCATATGGCATCTGTCTTTCACCCCCTGGCTTATTTCATTTAGCATAATACTTTCCAGTTCCACCCATGCCATGACAAAGGGTAGGAGTTCTTTCTTTCTGCTGTATAGTAATTCATGGTATAAACGTATCACAGTGTTTTGATCCACTCATTTACCGATGGCTACTTGAGTTGTTTCCAGCACTTGGCTATTAAAAATAACACTGCTATGAACACTGGGGTCCATTGGTTCTTTTGAATTGGAGATTCAGGTTTCTTGGGGTATAATCCCAGCAGTCAGACTGCTGGATTGAAAGGCAGTTCCATCTTTACTTTTTGTGGAAACTTCATACTGTTTTCCGAAGTGGCTGTCCTAGTCTGCATTCCCACCAACAGTGCACTAGGGTTCCGTTTTCTCCATACCCCTACTAGCACTTATTTGTTGATTTATTAACAATGGCCACTCTGATGTTAACGATATCACCTCATAACAATGGCCATTATGAGGTGATATCTCATTGCGGCTTTAATCTGCATCTCTCTGACAGCTAGTGATGTTGAGCATCCTTTCATATGTCTCTGGGCCCTCTGTATGTCCTCCTTGGAGAAGTGTCTGCTCAGGTTCTTTGCCTGTTTTTTAATTGGATTGTTTGTCTTCCCGGTGTAAGAACAGACACATAGGCCAATGGAACAGAATAGAGAGCCCAGAAATAAACCCATGTCTCTATGGTCAATTAATATTTGACAAAGGGGTCAGGAACATAAAATGGAGTAAAAATAGCCTCTTCAATAAATGGTGTTGGGAGAGCTGGACAAGTACATGCAAAAAAATGAAACTAGACAATCGACTTACACCATATACCAAAATAAACTTAAGATGGATAAAAGACTTAAAGATAAGTCATAACACCATAAAAGTCCTAGAGGAGAACATAGGCAGGAAAATTTCAGATATCCCATGCAGCAATATTTTCACTGATACATCCCTTAGGGCAAGGGATATAGAGGAAATAATAAACAAATGGGACTACATCAAACTAAAAATTTTCTGCACAGCTAAAGAAAACATCAACAAAATGGAAAGGGAACCAACCGTATGGGAAAACATATTTGCCAATGATACCTCAGACAAGGGTTTGATCTCCAAAATATATAATGAACTCACACAACTCCACTCTAGTTCTTTATCAGCCTCTAAAGGTTATTACCACAGTGATTCTGGATAGATCATTCAAAAGATATCTGAGAAGGCCTCCCTAGAAAGGGGAAAATAATGAATGTCTTTAGGGTAAGTAGCCTGAAAAAGTATTTTAAAGATGCTGAAAATTAAAACAGATTCTGAATGAGCAACATATTTTTATTTCACAGTATTTGAACGAGAAATTCATCATCACACACTGATTGCAGAAAGTTGGGAAAGTAGGACAATTATTTTCAATCCCCTTTTGTTTTCCTTTAAGGGCTGTATTTTTATAGCCTACAGGTGTTTATAACACAATAAATATGACTTAGTAAATATCTAGTTTATTTCTGGATTCTGGGTAGCATAGTTACAGCAATTGTTTGCTTGTCCCATAAGAATAGTTAGAAAAGTTGATCTTCTTTGTGCTATATTCTCTTTGATCCCCGGAAAAGCAATTGATTTCCTTTCCAACTTGGCATCTTGATATATCCTCATACTTTAATCCATTCCTTATGTTAGAATGGCCAATTCTTTTAAGATTTATTGAGGACAGGAAGATCAGGGTGAGCTGTCATAGTACGAAATGACTACTGCAGACAAGAAAAGCTCTTCAAAGGCTCAACTTATCAGACTACATTTTAACCCAGAACTCTTTATTTAAAAAAAAAAAAAACCTCCACACTGTCCACCAGATAAAAAAGAAGTTATTTGCAATGCACTGTATCTCTCCTTCAGATAATATACGTAAGTTAAACGAAAACTGGGTCCCATAAATGTCTTTTCATTGCCATACTTCTGGGTTTGCATTTTCTATCCCTTATTCTTCTCGAGAGTTTAAGGTCATTTAACTGTATTCCTAGAATAGAGTGTACTTTAACTTCCCACTTTCAGAAGGTAATTACACTATACATTTCATGGAAGGTTAGACATCATGGTTTCAGTATCTTTAATTTTTGTTTTCTCTGGGATGAGCTACAATAGTTTAAAAAGGCACAAAAAGAAGCTTAAAGAGGAAAACTCAAACAGAAAGTCAAATGACAGAAATAAATGACTTGTTCATGTAATCAATTTTCATCAACTTCGGAAGTGGTATAGAATCTTGGCTTCCTGATTTCAGATCTACCTAAATCCAACCAGCCCATAATGCAAGCTCCAACTTCTCAAGTTTCAAGCATTTCAGAATCTACTTCTACTGTCTCATAGCACACTTCTGCAGCAAGAAAAAATACAGTACTGACACGTTTAATACAAGAACTTTGAAACCTAAAGACATTTTAAAGCAAATATAAAACACATGATTTTATTTTATCCAAGTACTAAATAGTTTTCTTTTTAAATTTCAAAATCTCTTGACATGTCTGCTTCATCTCCTACTGTCCGATAAAATGCCAGCTATTTCATAGTATCTGTCAATGACATCTTGCACATGCAGTTTTACATATTTTCTGGGAAGTATCTAAAGAAACAAAAGCCTATATTACAACTACAACTTCTTCAGTGTGACAAAGCATATTAATTTTTGGCATTATGTAATTTATTGTCTTCAGAGGGTTCCTTAATGAGAATTTTAAATTTGAGATAGAAAAGCAGCTACCAAAAAATACAAGCTGGTAGAAACTTTCAAACTAAGAGCACGTCTTACATAAATAAAAACTCTCTTAATCTCTTACACCTTCACTGCTGAAATGATGCATTTCAAATTATATGCCAATATTGTTTCCATTATGTAGTTTAAAATCATCACCTAATTCAAATACACCTGCTCCAAGTGGACTCTCCTAAATTCTAATTATCCCAATTAAGTAATAATAATTTGTCACCTGATATTTGTGGCTATTAAATCTAATATTTCTCCCTATTTTCAATGATAAAATCTATAAACTTATTATCTATGTCCAATAAATCTATTCCATTAAAACCTAACTCTCCATTCAATGTTTCGCCAGTCTTAAATACATTCGTGGCTGCACAACCAGCCATCTTTCCTAGCTAAATCCAGTAATTTCTCCTTTACTATGCTTCTCAATCTTACTACCTAATAATACCAAGAGGACACCAGTAATACAATCCTTCTTGTTCTGCTGATACTCTTCAGAATGTGGGTTCTGGCCCTTTGGTTAATTCCTCTTCACTCCTCAACCAAAGTGTACAGTCTTTATTATATTACTTCCCCTACTCACTCTTCAAGAAATTCAAGATTCTAATATTTGCTATAGGTGACCTTACGCTCCATATTTCAGCACTATATTTCTTGCTGGCCATGAAATGGCACCATTTAGATATTATACTATTAAACATTTTTTACACAAAATTTTATCTACTTAAGTCACCAGTGACACTATGTAACAGTAACTGCTGTTTTTACAGCTCTGTGGACTGCATAAACACTACATAAAACACCATTTGAAGGACAACAGACTTCCAAACAAGATGGTTGGGATTAAGCTTAGAGAAGCCACTAAAGTTCCATCATATAGCAATGTTAGACAAAATATAACACAGAACATTATAATGTCGTAACCTACTAAATAACATTTGGGTGGTTTCCAAGCTTCGCAAGTTACAAATACAGCTACCAGAAGCATTCCTGTGCAAAAATTTTTATGAATATCACACTTATTTCCCTTGATGTTAGGTCATATGGTAAAAGTAAGTTTAACATTATAAGCAATTGCCAAATAATTTTGCAAAGTGGTTGTACTAATTACACTTCCACTAGCAATGTATGAGAGTTCTATTTGCTCCTCAACCTTGCCGACATTCAGTATTGGTGGTCGTTCTAATAGGACTCCTTCGATAGTGGCATGTGACTGTGATTTCAATTCACATTCAATTTACATTTCTCTGATGACTGCAGTATTATTCTTTCGTGGGTTTTTTGTGCATTTACAAAACTGAACAAGCCATATACCCATATTTTAATTATCTTTTTATTGAGACACAGGAACTTTTTATACATTCTGAATGTGTGTCCTGTGTCAGGTGTGTTTATTCCCAGCCTATTGGTGGTCTTTTCATTTTCTTTTGATAAGAAGTTTTAATTTCAATGTGATTCAATTTAAATTTTTTATTATTAGTGTGTACTATGCCCGATTTAAGATATTTTTGCCTTCTCTAAGATCATAAATATATTATATGGTTTGTTCTAGAATTTTTATAATTTTAGCTTTTACATTTGTTTATGATCCACCTTGAATTAATATTTGTATATATATGAGATAGATGTCAAGGCTCTTTTTTTCCCATATAAATATGCAGTTACTGCAACATCATTTTATTTAAAGTTCTACTCCATATTGAATTGCTTTGATGCCTTTGTCAAAAATTAAATATTTCTGAACTCCCAGTTTTGTTGCACTGATCTCTTTATCCATTACAATGTCAATATCACAGTGTGTTAATTTCTGCCACTTTATAACAAATCTTGGATCTGGCATGCTCTCTAACTTTGTTTACTTTCTTCAAAAGTATCTTGGCTATTCTAGACACTTTGTATTTTCATATAAATATTAGAATCGTCCTGAGTTTATTTTGGCTTATGGTGTATGTTGGTGGTCTAGTTTCATTTTTTTGGGCATGTACCTGTCCAAATCTCCCATCACTATTTATTGAAGAGGATACTTTTACTCCATTTTATGTTCCTGCCCCTTTGTCAAATATTAATTGACCGTGGAGACATGGGTTTATTTCTGGGCTCTCTACTCTGTTCCATTGATCCATATGTCTGTTCTTATGCCAGTACCAGACCGTTCTGATTACAGAGACCTTGTAATATAGTTTGAGAACAGGTATTGTGATCCCTCCTACTTTGTTCCTCTTCCTCAAAATTGCTGTGGCTATTCAGGGTTGTTTATGGTTCCATATAAATTTTTGAAGTGTTTGTTCTATATCTATAGGAATGCCAAAAGAATAAGGACAGAAATATTTGAACAATGACTAAAAATTTATACAAAACCACAGATCCAGGAAGCTCAGACAACATAAAGCAGACTAAATTTTAAAATAAATAAATAAATAAATAAATAAATAAACAAACAAACAAAAAAACTACACCTAATTATATCATATTCAAACTACAGAAAATCAAAGAAGAAAATCTGAAAGAAGCCAGAGGAGTGGAAATATTACCTATAAAGGAGCAAAGATAAGAATTATATCCGCCTTCTCTCAAAAGTCATGCAAAAAAGAAGGAGAGTAAAATACTTAGAGCATTGCGAGAAAACAAACAAACAAAAACCACTAACCTAGGATTCTGTGCTCTGTGAAATTATCCTTCGAAAGTGAAGGTGAAATAAAGACTTTCTCAGACAAGCAAAATTTGGGAGAATCTGATGCCAGTAGACCTGTCTTGCAAGAAATGTTAAAAGAAATTTTTCAGAGAGAAGGTAAATAATATAGGTCAGAAAGTTGGTCTACAAAAATAAAGGAAGGGGCGTGGAGAAGGAATAAATGACGATTAAAATAAAAAATTTAAGTTTCTTGTCTTGGTTGATCTAAAAGATAGCAATTTATTCCAAACAACAATAGCAACAATTGATCACACTGCTTATGGTCATGTGCAGGCGAAGTGAGTAACAGCAATGACACAAGGGATGAGGAGGAGGAGGACTTAGGAATAAGCGATGACAAGATAACCGGCGTTTACAACGAAAAGCTGACCCGTTCAAAATGCATTTTTTAAAAAGGTCATTCAACTTGACTGCATTTCCAGAAAGACTTTAAATGACACAATATAATCTAGAGGAACATATTGTAAACATAAAAGTGAAAATATCCTGCATGTGGAAAATTTTGTAGCAGCCCAAAGCACGCTGTTTCCATGGAGTGATAAATAGGACAAGCGTGGGTGAATTTCATGTATTGTAAATTAATTCAGACATAATTAAAATACTTGGGTTTTGTCTACATAATGCCAAAATAAAAGTTACAGAGAGAAAATTCAAGTAACCAGTTCTTTAATCTGTCCTGTGTTAAAAATCACATTTTCCTCCCTACAGAATTGAAGTGAAATATTTGTAGCCATTTCCTTAAATGTAGAATAACTATGAATAAGTATGTCTAGGAAAACCCTTTGGTAATCTGATGGACCTTAGAAAGTAGTAAAGAGTAAAAAATAACCATGTACCACATTTTGCGCATTAGTAATTCAGGAGTTGGATCAAACCCCTGAAATACATTTGTATGTCCTAGATTAAGAACCTATGATGTATGTAATCAATGTATGGAATCTAGTAACAAAAAAAGCATAATTATTAACCTATTAACTATAATTCTATGGCTAAATTGATAGCAAAGAAGCTAAGAATAAAATATTTATATCCAAATAAACATATAGCCTCCACACTAAATCGGAAGAAGACTCTTGTGTTACTAAGAATATGCTCCTTTTTGAGTAATTTCTGAATATATATGTATATATCTCTAGTTTTTCTGTATTGCCTCACAAGTTACCTGTATAAATGCTAATACATTTAAAGAAAATGTATAAAACTTTTCATGGATAAAAAAAATCATTAGTTATTCTTTCCTTTAATTAAAACACACTGGAAGTAATATTTTTTTTAAAAAAACTACCATAATTCTTCTAAAGGAGAAAAAGCTGGAAATTTTAGCATTAAAGGAATAAATATTTCCAAAGCTATGGGATTTAGGAACTTTTCAAACAAGAGAGTTGCACTTTCAAGATCAAACAGAAGGAATAGCTAAAAAGAAAGAGCACGGCCTTTCTTCTCCTTGGAAATCTTAGATCTAGGACTTTCATACTTTAAAATGTGGTCCTCAGACCTCCAGGGGTTTTAGAAATCATATCAGGGGACCCATAAGGTAAAAAGTGTTTTCAAAATAATTCAAGATTTTATTTGGCATACGTGTTGACATTTTCACAGACAGTGTAAACGTAACAGTGAATAAACTGCCGGTGCCTTAAAACAAATCAAGGCGGTGGCTGTAAACGTACCAGATGTCTAGGTGTGCCAGTTTTCCATTATAATCATGAAAACATTTATGGGTCTCTTACTATGAAACAATGTTCTGCACAGATAGTTCATATATAAAAACTCTAACCCAACTTCAAACCTGTGTCCAATAACTTACTCTGTACTCAAACTCTGATTTCCTTAAGTCTAAATTCCAAAGGGTAAAAAATACATCTGTAAAATGTTAAATAAATGCAACCAAGGTCTCAAACATAGGAGAATGCTAAATAAATACTATTTAACAATTTTTACACCCATCGAATTATAAAAATATTTTCATTACTAATTTTTGATTCACTTCACAACCACAGTCAGTTTCATTCTAGTAGTTCTTTAATGCTGTCTGGCCATATCAAATATTTTCATTTGGACCTATTTTGATTCAATCTAACCTTGATCCTAACTGAACTGTCTCTAAAGAAACAATGATATGGAATGCCCTGTATTACATTTCAGCTTTACATTACCTATGATGGCATTATATTGCACCAAAACATAAAAACAAGGTCACCAGTAACCTTACAGAATTTCTGTTGGAGGGCAGTAAATTTCTGTTTACCAATCCAAAGAAATCTTTGCTTCTGTAACTTTCCTGCAATTGATTTGGACTTAATCACAACCAAACTTACTTTTCAGACAAAATTATGTATCATTGGTCAGGGTTCATTTTAAGGCATCGTAGTTCTCAAGCTCTGGAGGAACCTGCAGTTAATCACCTAAAGGCAAGCCAGGTTTTTATAACTTTGCTATCTGCTTTGAAATTTTTTTCTTCTTATTATTTTATTTACCCTCTTTCTACCCTCTTGGACCTCCACCCACTTCCCCCACCCCTAGCAATCCCCACACTGCTGTCCATGACCCTGAGTTGTCTTTTCTTTTTTTTGCTCATTCGAAATTGCTAAATACCATTCAAATGAAGATTCATGATTTTTAAAATCCTCGCCCAAGGGTATGTATATTAGTTTTAGAGGGAGAGGTAGGGAGAGTGACAGAGAGAAACATTGATGTGAGAGAGAAATATCAATAGGCTGCCCCTGCCCCAACTGGGGATTGAACCCACTTTTGGTGCACGGAACAGTGTTTCAGTGAACCAAGCCACCCAGCCAGGGCTCATGATTTTTTATTAAGATTTATTTTTAGAGCAGTTTTACATTCACAGGAAAATTGATTGAAAAGTATAGATATTTCCTATATACACCATACCCTCACATACACATAGCTTCCCCCTTCTTAAATCCCCCCCACTCAAGGAAGCACATTTGTTACAACTAACGAAGCTACAATGGCATCTCATAATTACCTAAGTTCATATTTTACATTACTGTTAACTCTTGCTATTGTACATTCCATAAGTTTTGACAAATGCCTAATGTCATGTACCTATCTTTCCTACAGAGTAGTTTCACTGCCCTGAAAATCCTCTGTACCCCACCTATTCTTCCCTCCTGCCTCCCTAACCCAGGCAGCCACCTATCTTTTTCTGTCTCCACAGTTTTGCCTTTTCCAGCATATCATATACAGTGGTACCTCATTACTCATTGTTAATTAGTTCCGGAACTCCTGACGAGTGCCAAAACCGACGAGTGCTGAACGATGAAGCATCTTCTCTTGCAGGGCAGGGCATCCTCCTGACTCATACAAGTTCTAGCAAGTGCCACGAGTCCTGAGCAAATGTCAAGTGCTACCACATTTTTTTCTCATCAAAATGCAACAAGTACAGGATTTCATGTCTTCTGAAGCCGACGAGTAACAAGGTATGACTGTGGTTGGCATCATATAGTACTGATACCAAGAGCCTGGCTGGACTGTGTGGGGCTGGCGGAGGGTAGGAACAGGAGGGGCTGCCTAAGGAATTCGCAAACAGAGAGGCAGAAACAGGACCAGGGTGTCCCAGTAAACAAACTGGCACCATGCTAATGCTCCATTCCTGGTGTCCTGTTCGTGTTCGATCCCCCGACCCCTGGGCAAGATGGCAGCAGGAAGAAGTTTTGCATTGAGCACACATAAGACTGGAAAATAAATGGATAGAGGAAAAAGCCCTCCTACCCTGTCCCAGTACTTGATTGGGGGTGGGACCAGGAGAAGGCACACACATGCACCAGAGAGATCAGAATGGCAGCAAAGGAAGGAACAGACATGCTCTTTTACTTGCCTCATAAACATACTGGCTGGTGCAGTCGTGGGGACCTTCTGACCCTGGAAGGTGCATGGCTAATGACGGCACTGGTCCCACATGCAGGTTCGGGGAGGCCCAGCAGTGGCCAGGAGAAAAGCTGAGCTGCCTGGATGACCACTTAGCAGCCAGCTGCAGTCCCAAAGCACAGTACCTCGTGACGGAAAAGGAACTCTGGGTGCTGCCTTTGGTTTTGGTCTGGCTGAGGGTGGCTGGGTTTCCTGAAGGGGATGGGCTTTGAGACATGAGACTACCATTCTCCCAAATCACGCAGCATTTGAAGAAAAACCTCTTTCCTTTCTCACCAGCTTCTGCAGCTAGAATTTGCCTACTGGTGGTGGCAGACAGCTGACCCCTCACTTTGGTTCAGTAACAGTGTGTAGCCATTTCACATTGGATTCTTTGACTTAGTAACATGCCATTAAGTTTCCTCCATATCTTGTCATGGCTAGATAGCTCCTTTCTCCTTATCACTGAATACCATTCCATTGTTTGGATATACTAGTTTATTTATCCATTCACCTACAAAATGACATCTTGCTTGCTTCCAAAATTTCACATTTAGAAATAAAACTGTTTTGCGTGGACATAAGTTTTCAGATCCTTTGGGTAAATAAATACCAAGGAGCCTGATTGCTGGATCAGCAATAGGGGAAGCTTATATTTAATTTTGTAAGCAAGAACCCAACTGACTTTCAAGGAAGCTGTACCATTTGCATTCCTACCAACAATGAATGAGAGTAGGATTTTTTAAAAATAAAAATCCTGAGTATCTATTGTCATGTAAGTAGCAATGGACACAATGAAATCACTAGGGGCAGGAAGGTACTAGAAAATGACAAAGGGTTTTGTGTGAAGTGTATCACCTGTTTTCTGATTTACCATCAATTATAGCATGGTCACAATAGGGTAAAAATGTCTACCATCATTTATAAGCCTTCTTATAAGAATGCTCAAAACATAATACCCCATAATTCCCAGAAAATAATATAAAGATGACATAGCTTATGTGGAACATTTTCTTGGAGGATAAGAAACATTTTTACAATCCATCTTCTAAGCCCTTTTATGTATCACAAACTATGGTTAAATAAGAAAATTGAAGTGACTAGAATTAATTTTTATTCACAAAAAAGAAAACTATCGAATCTCTCTGATATCTATCCCAGTTCAATCTAAAATTCTAAGTAACCAAACTTACTTGATGACAGACATAAAACCCAACCTACTGATGTTAAAGGCTTAAAAAAAAAAAGTTAAACAAACTATTCTCCACTTGACATGCACCATCCTTAGAGCAAATCAGTGGCCAATTTTCTGCAGTGCAGACGGGAGCTCCGCAGGTCTTTACCTGTGTTATCCAAAATGGAGGAAAATAACATCCTAAAAGTGTTTATCATATTAAGTTTTCATTGTTTTCTTTCCTCCAAAGACAATGGCAGTGTCTGTGTTCCTGTAATGTCGCCTCAATATTCCATTATGTTGACAAAATATTTAGAATGTGTAATCAGTGATTATTTTGTGAGTAAATATCTATATCCCAGTAACTCAGAAGTTTGTCATAATTAATTATTTAGGAGGGAAATTAAAAATCAATTTCAGAGTGTTTCAAATTCTAATGTAATTAATTCTGATATGAAGGTTTTTTTTGTTGATTTAAAATGTATAATAAATATCTATCCATTCATTGTCTTAATACATTTCAAGTACCGAGGTGCCTGTTAAAGAAAGCTAAATAGAAATAAAATTTCTGTTGCATGCTTATGACCAATCCAGTGTTTTATGTAAGACCAAAATCTATTACAAATTTAATATATTCATTCTGAAAATAGATATGAGAAAATATTGAATTACTATAACATATCTCCTTGAGGATAAAAATGTATGACATTAATTGATATGAAAATAATATAAGTAAAATTTTCTAATTTCCTAGGTGGCTCTGACTCCTGAAATGGCCCTACTCTGAAAAAAAAAATTAAGATGTATAAGCAATACTATTTTACATTTCAGAAGCCTAGCTTACTAAGTGTCTCAGGTGACCTCACTGAGTTAACAAAGTAATTTCATATTCTGAGTGTTGGAAAAGACGAGAAACGATGCACAAAGCATAACAGTGATAAAAGGCACTAAGACGGCTAGAAAAGCGAGTTGACATTTCATGTAGTTCAATAGGAATCAGCGAACCTGGAAAGAGGCAACCGATGGCTCATTTACTTGATTAAGGCCTAAACAACCTAAAACAAAAATAAGCAGCTATAAAATGATTTCTAATAGAAAGCTGACTCATAACCTTCTGACAAACATTAATTAACGTGGCAATCACTCTGATGTCAGACTTAGCATCTTAGCTCAAGCTGATATAACAAAATATCACAGACTGGTGGCTTACAAAACAGAAATGTATATTCTCATAGTTCTGGAGACTGGGAGTCCAAGACCAGGGAACCAGCAGCGTCAGGTGCTGGTGAGGCCTCTCTTTCTGGCTTACACGAAGTTCACACGGCAGGGGCAGAGCTCTGGTGCCTGGTGTCTTGCTTTTATCAGTGCACATGTTCCATGGGGTCAAGATTTCATCCTTACGACTTCATTGAAACTTAACCACCTCCTTAAAGGCCCTGTTTACAATATTCAAGGTCTTTCCAGAAAAAATCTAGGCATTGTTAGTATAACAAAAATGGTTTGCATGGCATCAATGTCACCTGGCAGCCAAGGAGAGTGAACTGGGATGTGTATGCCTGAATAATGACAACTTCACTGCAGTGGTCAGTGGAGGCAGTAGACACCACTGAGTGAACGTGTTCTGTGTGACCATGACATTCAAAATGACTGAGCGAGTACAGCAATGAATCTGCATCAAATTTTGCATTAAGCTTGAACATTCCTCTGTATTAACTATTCAGACGATTCAGAAGGCCACAGCTATGGGTAACTGATGATTGGCAGCTTCGTCATAACAACGCACCGGCTCATGCATCACATCTCATGCAGAGTTTTTTGAAAAAACATCAAATCACCCAGATGGCTCAGCCCTCTACGGCCCAGATTTGGCGCCCTGTGACTTCTGGCTTTTCCCAAAACTAAAATCACTCTTGAAATGGAACAGATTTCAGACCATCGAAAGATTCACAAAAATACGATGGGGCACCTGATGGTGACTGAGAGGACTGTGCGAGGTCCCAAAGTGCCTACTTTGAAGGGGATTGAGGCATAATTGTCCTTCGTACAATGTTTCTTGTACCTAGTATCTTCTTCAATAAATGTCTCTTTTTTGGTGGTACATGGCTGGATACTTTCTGGACAGACCTCATAGTCACATGGGGGTTAGGTCTTGAACATATGAATTTGAGGGGACATGGTTTAGTCCCATAACACTTAGAAGACTAATGTCAAGCATATGTCACTGGCAGAAAAGAAGTCCAAAGAAACCAAGCCTATTTGCATGGGACTATTTTTGCTATAGCTAAGAGACAGGTACTGTTACCCATTTGCAAATAATTTTAACCACACAATTTCAAGATGGTGTATACAAGGCTCCAAATCCTTTTGACACAATGTTATAATTGAAAGTTATACAATACAATAATAAGGGAATGGTTATAAGCAAAAATAACCTTAGTGTTAATATTATAACAACCACCTAAATGTTAGGGCATGTCCAGTAATATGCAACAAAATGCAGTAAAAATAATTCAAGGTTGGATACTAAAAACATCACCAAAGAGACATTAGACAAATGACACTAGGGCTTCCTTGTTAAAATCTCAAAAGAGAAAGGAGACGTAGACACTATCGAGTGTATCCTCCATCACTCAGGCCTTTCTTTCCAGGACATACACTAAAGGGCGAAGAGCTCAATTGTTCCCAAATTAATCTAAAAATTCAGCGTAATCCTAATCAAAATCTTGGTTAAATATTTTAAAGAATTCAACAAGTTAATACTCATATTTATATGGAATAACAGAGATCCACAAATAACTTATCATTTAAACAGACATAATATATAGCATAATAATATTTATGTAAATGTGAAACACACAGAAAACACTACAGTTTTTTACAAAGGCACATTAGTATATAAAATAGAAAACTGTCCTTGGGGTGTGAAGTATGGGAGTGGTAGAAAGCGATAAAAGAGAAATGGTAAAGAACCAAATGAATAAAGAGTGAAAAGAAGGGCTTGGCACAAAATGATAAAGATAAAGTGTTATAAACTGAAGATGTAAACAAATATAGTATTAACCTAATATCTGATTTAGAGAAATTTTTAAAAGTAAAAAGTAAATAAAATCAGATTCTTTTTTGATAAAATAATACTTTTAACAGCATTACTTATTGACCTAGAGCATATAAATAGGTACAATCAGTTTGTTATGTACTAAGATAGCCAATGCTGTCCCAGAAGTCATTTGGCAATTACACTGTATCTAAAAAAAATTTTTAATTAAGCTTAGGTCAGAACTACCTTAAAATATTTCAGCAAAATATTTGTGATCATATTTTGAAACAAAAGTGGTAGAGGATGAATACTTTAGGAATTGCTATTGTACTATTATCCTGCAAAATTATTAAAAATAAAATAAGAAGATGAGGACAGTGAAACAAAAAAGGTCTCAGCTATATTTTAAATGTATAACTACGGGGTAGGAATAGTAGAGAGTTAAGAAAGGCACAATTTCCTAATTACAATTACAGAAAAGCCATCGAAGACTAGAATTTTTATTATATGGCAAGTACTACTGCTACCTGATAAATTTCATGCATTACTGTTTTTAACAAAAATTTTTATTTTGAGATGATTGTAGATTGCATTGTAAGAAATGGAGATGTCATGACTTTTTCCAGGTTTCTCCTGACAACATCTTGCCCAACTACAGTACAATTTCACAAACTAAATATTGACATTTACACAATCTACCACCAATCTTGTTCTGATTTTCCCCCTTGGACTGAGTTGTGAGTGTGTTTATTTCTGTGTAATTTTATCACACGTGGGTTTGCACATCTACCACACAAGATGCAGAAAACAGTGCCACCCCCACAAGGATCCTTGCGCTGAAGTTTTATAGCCACGCGCAGCTCGCTGCGTGCTCCTCCCCCATCCCTACCCCGGGGCAACTGCTAACCTGTTCATTTTTCTTTCCCATTTCAAAAATGTATACGAATGGAATCATACATCATTTTACAATTTGTGATTGTCTTTTTTTTTACTCAGCATTACATCTCTGAAAAATTCATCCAAGTTTGACGTGAGTCCTTTTTATACTAGAGTATATCCCACGATAAGGATGTGCCACAGGTTGTTTAACTTTTCATCCATTAAAGGACATCTGAGCTGTTTCCAGTTTTTAGCTATTTTTACATGAAGATTTCTGTATAGGTTTTTGTAGGAACATAAGTTCTCACTCCCCTGGGATAATACCTGAGAGTCTAACTGCTGGGTCATCTGGCAAATGCAGGTGTCATAGGGGCACTTTTGTTCCTGCTGTTGGGAAAGTAAGCTGGTAAATATTCTTTGAATATACAATCAACAATATGTATTAAGGAGGTAAAATGTATTCATACCATTTGAGTCACCAAGTCTACCAAGGTAATAATTAGAGGTGTAGGCATGAATTTTGTTGTTGTTGTTGTTGTTTTGAATATATTTTCAAGGTTTATTGTGTGTCCCTCACTATTGTTTTCTTTCTTTTAACATTTCAAGAATACAAAAACAATGGGAGAAAATTATATAATGAGAATATAGATGCCTGTCATCCAGTTTTAAAATGTTACCATTTTTCAATGTTTGCTTCACCTTTTTTCTTTTTTAATTTGTATTTATTGTATTATTTCCCATGACCATTTATCCCCCCATGCCCTCTTCCACCACCACCCACCTCATCCCACCCTCCCAATCATCACACTGTTGCCCATGTTCATGAGCCCTTTTTCTTTATTGCGTAATCCCACTACCTCCCAACCAACCCCTAGAGCTGTCATCTGCTCTCCTATCTATGAGTCTGTCTCTATTTTCTTATTAGTTCAGTTTGTTCATTAGATTCCACATATGAGTGAAATCAGATGGTATTTGTCTTTCTGTCTGGCTTATTTCATTTAGCATAATGTTCTCCATGTCCAAGGCATGGATTCATTTTTAAAAGTTATTCACCAAAATCATACTTACAATTTAAAAAAATGGAAACAGCCTCAACTCCATCAATAAGAGAATGATTAAATAAATTATGGTACATCATTATGATAAAAATATACAGAGCCATAACAGATAATGTTTTGGAGTATTTTTACTGGTATGAGCAAATGCTCAAAAATTAATTTTAAATTCAAAACATAATTTGAATCGACATGTAGTATAATCCCAATTATATTTTTAAATGCATGTAAAAGACTAGAAAGAAGTACAACAGGATTATGATAACTTTCTGTGACTAGGGAAAAATGGAATATTCTAAATAGTTATATATACACTATTATATTAAATACTATATAGAATTATATATGTGTATACATATATACACACACACACACACACACACACACACACATACACATATGGTCTTCTACAAAGAGCAAGGAGAACTTTTGGTAAACAAGAACAAAAAGAATCAGAAATCATTTTAAGTTTTTTAAAATTGAAAACTAGTTATAACTGTGTGCATCTCTTTGAAAGCTACTGGCTAGGTCTAGCTGAAGGGGGCCGTCCATGACTGTGAATCCATGACCAGTAAATGTAGGTCAAAACCGATTCCCCTCTTCTCTCCAGGCACAGAACTAGATCCCATTTCTCAGTTTCCCTTGCAGTTAATGTGACTACAAAATGTGAATGGAAATTATGTACACTGTTCCCAGCTCTGGTCCATAAACATCTCCTGCACGATATTCCAGGCCCTGCCCCTAACATAGGCTGAAATGGCAAAGGCCCAAAAAGCCATACATCGGCCTGGGTCCCTCAATGACTATGTAGGGCAGAGCTCCCTCCTCCTGATTTGGAACACCTGCCTGTTAACAGTTAGTTGAGAAAGACTTTAACTTTGCTTGAGCTATTACATATTGGTGATATCTTTATGGCAGTACTACCCTAACTACTAGAATGACTCTGAGGGAAGAGGACTTACACCAAAAAAAGTCAGCTGGGTATATAGTTGGCTATGAAAAAGATTCCTCCAACACATCCACCATTGTCGATGGATTGTATGTAGATTTCCTCCAACACATCCATCATTAAGACATATGCAGACATAGATGCCTGGCACATAGGTGAAGTGCAATAAGGATTTGTTAAAGGAAAGAAAAAAGGGAGGGTGGGAAGGAAAAAGGGAGTTAGGAGGAAGGGAATAAAGGGAGGAAAAGGCACTTAAAGAAGAAAAGCGAATACTCAGAAAAAGTGGATAACATACTGAATACAAAAAATGCACAATTTTTAAAATGTTTAGCCAGGGCTAACCTCAATATATAAGCTACAGATAAAATGCATTAAAACTGTTTTAAGTCCTCACAATAGTCACTTCCACTGAAGACTGCTAGAAAACCAAGCCCAAGTAAAAGCAAATTCTTTACTACCCAGGAAAATGAGAAATTAGCTCTCTGAAAGCCACAGATCACGATAAACCCTATTTCAACCACATTGTTTAAACTCATTCCCCAAACACTAAAAATCAGTCATAAAATTTGTATTGCAGTTCCTTTTTCCTCTTCCTCCTCTGAGAAGGTATCAATTAGCAATGAAATAAACAATAAACAGAGGCAGGTGAAGTTAAAGCATGGGACCTAAATAATCCTTAGATTTGATAATCACCTCTTCAGTGTAAAAACAATTTGAAAATCCCAAGGGCTATAGGGCCTAAGCATTTCACAAATGTGACCAAGTTGCGTGCACAGCATTTAATATATTTGTTTATCAATAAGAAGAAAAGATCTTATTTTTTGTACAAACATGACCTATGTTTTGAAAATATTTTAAATGTTCATTTTAAAGCTAACTATTGAAAGCTCTGCATACTTCAATACATAAAATCAGCTTGAGAATTTAGAGGTTTCTAAAATAAAATTTTTAGTTATAAAATACAATAATTTAGATTGCTTTGGATGACAAAATAACCAAATATTTTAAAATTTCTAGTACTTCAATTAATCACTTGCATCAGACTTGTTGTTCTAATTATTGAATGTAGGTAGAATATTTAAAAGAACTGATATGTTAGTTGTTAAGACTTAATCTGAGTAGAAACCCAGAACAGCAGGAAATTTGTATTTCATGGTCACTTGCCTATTTTTGTTTATTTATTCCTCCAGCAAACCAGCTGCTTGAAAAAATAAAAATGAATACAAGTTTTATAATACTGTAAGTCACCTATTTCAAATTAACTCACAGGTTCTTATAAATTCATACCTACATTCCACATAATTTCCATCTTTTTTTTAAAAATCAGTTCTCAGTGCAAATCCATCCTCAAAATCACTATGATGAAATTTTCTTAAAATAATTCCCATCACAGCCCAGAATACTGCCTTCCACTTAAAAAATACTTTGAAACACTTACTCTGTCATACACTGGTTCATGAATCTTCCCAGCATTTTGAAAACACATCTATGGAGGAAAGGCTAACATTCCATTTCAAGCCAAGTTTTTCCCTCTGTCTCAGGTATTCTCTGTGTTTAAAAGAATATTCTCTCCCAAACCACATAAATAGCTATGAAGGACAGGGAACAGTATAAATCTCTAATCTAAGGTATTTTCCACTTATAGACACTCATGAACTAAATTTTCCTCTTCAACTGAAATGGGGTAAAATCTGAATCTGTGATTCCCTATAGTCAATTATAATGAAGGCTTGGGAAGTAGCTCAGCACAGTCCTATCAGTGGATAGATGAAATGATTTCTCTAGGGGTTAACAGTACTTGGATACTAAAACACTGTAGGTGAACTATCAACCCAGGAAGAGAAAAAGCACAGCTTTGTACGAAAAGAAAATTGTTAACTGTGCCCTTAATAATACCTGTTGTTTCTCTGTTAGACTAAAGGATATCTATAAAGCATTAGAACCACCAGCTGAGCAGTCGTTAAAACCAGCTAGGAGCTTGATCTGCCTGCTTCCAAACAACCTACACTGATTCCTACCACTGAATGTCTCATAACAACCAAATACTTTTGCACCATGTAAATACAATTTATTTGCATTTGGCAAATACTCTCTATAGACATTTGCCAAACCAAGGGAACCATGTTAGCATTCTAACACAGTTAAAAATGCAAACTGATGTTTTGCTTCTGTTGTGGGATAGTTTTTTAATAAAAACATATCTAAAAGCACCCAGATGTTTCAACACAATTTGATCCATTAAACACACACACACACCAGAAAGTAAAACTGCTTAAAATATAAATCCAATAGCCACTAAGACTAGACAGGTATAAACCCAATGTGCTATGTAAATTTATGGGCATGGCTTATACCATCTCAAAATTATTTAAGTTAAGATACTAAAGTTTATTGCACTAAGTTATTCTTAAATTTCAAATAGCCTTCCTATCGGAAAAAATACCCTGTACTTGAGGACCAAAATATCCTTAGCTACAAGGTAGGAAGAGTATTAAACCTGATTCAGTACAGTCCATTGGGTTCAACCTGAGCAAAGACTAGAACTAGAGGAATGCTAATGTTTGTCAACTTGTTGATTCAATTCGGATAAAAGTAAAAGATTTTTTAAAACTATCAGTAGAGGAAACAGGTGGGTATAACAAGCAGTTACAGTATAGCAAGTACCATACCCAGTAATGTTGATGACAGCTCTGTTTAGTTGTCTTGTCACACAGTAAAGAGTCTTTAGTTAGAATGTCATGTTTGATTTTGAAATATTTTAAGAAAATTACTAGCCATACCATGTCCAGTAAGTGCAAATACAGTGACAATATTGAAAGTGTTACTCAAACAAGAAATAAGCACACAGGAAATTAAATAAAGATAACATTTTAAAATTTAAAATCTAAGAAAATTAAGCTTATTGTATGGATGTTTAGAATTTTCATACAGTTTAAAATATTTCGAAGGCTGAAGAGTAAGTCACAAGGGGACTTCCAGTTTTAGCACTAAGTGTAAAGAGCTTAGAATTTGTCACTGTCTTCTAACAAGAAAAATGCTGAACAAACTGAAAATCAACAACTCCTCTTGGATTAAATAATGCAAACGAGAAGAAAGCGTAGTGAAATATTTGGTGTTGAAAGTTAAAAAAAGACATCAACTTAGAATTCTATACCCAGTGATACTTTAAAAGTAAAAAAAGAAAGAAAAACTTTCTCAAAGAAAAACTGAGGAAATTCATTGCAAGCAAAACTGCCCTACAGGAAAATGTCAAAAAGTTCTCCAGGGAGAACTTAGAGCTGTATGAAGAAAGAGCATTGGAGAAAGAAAAAAATAAAAGCAAAATAAAATTTTTATTTTTCTTACGCTTAATTGATCTAACAGGTAACTTTGTTCAAAATTATAACAATGTATTGTGTGATTATAGCAAGTGCATAGGTGAAATGAAAGAGAGTGATATTATAAGGAATAGGGAGGAAGAAACTGGACTTACTCTCCTATAAGATATCAACACTACCCATGAAGCAGTGTAATGTCATTCCTCAATGGACTTGGATTAGTTGTAAAGATATATTGCAAAATCTAAGGCGACCACTAAGATTAAGTCACAGCACAATGAAAAGTACCATGTTTATGCAATCAACAATTTATCAAGTGAGAGAAAAACCTTTTGAGAGTGTGGCTAGAATTTTGCACATTTGTGGATTTAACGTTAATCCTGGGTATGGTAAAAGCTTATTTAAGAATGTGAAGGAAACATTGTAACTGTCTTATTGGGGATTCAGTAGCCACTGAAGCATTTCTAAGTCACTCTGGAGATCATAAACAAAGCAGGACTTCTTGTTTCAAACCAAATTCTATACAGGTGAACTAGATAAATCAAGTGAAAAAAATTAGGCTTAAATTTAAGATTTCATACTACTGTATATTTTAAATCTTATGTGTATTTCTTATAAATATATCTAGGCATTACAAGCTGAATTCCCTTTAGCCACTTTGAACTCATTTTCAACCCCCATGTAACCCAAACGAAGCCTTCTAAAACCTAACCTGAAATAGAGCAGCTTCTAAATGCATGGCATTTTTTATCTCTCATGGTAAACACCAATCTCACAACACAAATACATGAAGAGGAATGAGGGCACTCAGGAGAATAAAATACACAAAGAACATGACCCAAGTACACTAAGATCAACACACTAAGTTGTGACTGTTTATTAAAATAAAACCAACACAGGTTTCTAAACACTGGTCACAAGATGCATTCTTTGCTTAAAGCATAAAGACAGATTTATTTGACAGTTTAATCAAAAGCATAAAGTGCTTCATAGATTAAATATTAAATTTAGATGACTTTGCAAATCATAAATGACAGCAGCTGTTACATCAATCCCATTTATTATTATCCATTTAGTTATACAGGGAAAAATATTCTTTAGCAAAAAATAAATAGTAAAAATTTTTGTTGCAAAATTACCAGTCTATGTATGTAAATAAGTAGTTTAACTTACTAACTTTTTCTAATCTTCACTGTTACAATGGAGATGATAATACCTATCTTATCCCACTGTTACGTTAAATGTGAGTGAGTCAAAGCTGGTGGCCCTGAGCCTGGATCTAGTGTATGCTCTCATTGATCAGCTGTTATTTTTATGGAAGTGATTTCGAGATGTCATTTATGCTCTTGCTTTGAGAATGCTGGATAGACTAATTTATTACTAAGCTCAGAAACAAGTAAAAGTAAATATGCAGAGCTATGTCCATTATTAGATCACTAAAAACAAAACAACAACAAAAACACAGGAATGATAACACCCAACCTAGGATAATTATTTCTTAGTGGGTAGAGTGGTGCAGAATCAGAGGGTGAGGCAAGAAAGTGGGGGGCTGCCCAGCAGAAATGTTCAAATTGTTACATTCAGGAGTAAATTCACAGGGTATTATTTTAACCTTATGCTTCATAACTTCATGTTATTTTGCCTGTATAAAATATTACTTTATAAATCCACAGACATGAACAACAGTGTGGGAATTGGCTATGCGAGCAGGGGTGAGATGGGTACAGGAGGGCGAAGGGGGAAAACTTGGGACAATGTAATAGAATAACAATGAAAATGATTTAATTAAGGGATCACTTAATAATAATATAAAAATCAAACTTCTAATGGTGTTTGTGTTCAAGGAAAATCATGCCTTCTAATTGAAGATTTTGGTCAATCCGTCCCAACATTAAGACCGAAAACATACAAAGTGTTTTAAAGCTAGGGAAAATGTTACAAATGTAATCCAGTTATTTCCACTTCGAGGCAGAGAGCAAATCCCACACAAGTAAAAGAAATAAAAATGAATATTCTAAAATAATTCTTCAGTTTAAAGACACTGAGTTAATAATTAAGATTTATTAAATTTTAATATATGTTTTTAAATTTGACTCTGAATTCAAAATTAACAACCATTTAGGGAAGCTAAAAGGAATAGATCATAAGCAATTCATAATCTATTATTTTACAAATACTTTTAAAATACAAACCCACATTTTTATGTGCCTGGAATATATACTTCAGAAATGAATAAACAAATATAGGAAAAAAATTAATGAATGAAAAATTAATTACTATAAAGAGTACATATGGACCTGCCAAATAACTTTTGATCACTGTCTTTTTTATTTACTGTTTCTTTTAAGTCAAGTCTTCCTTAAATACTGAATGGTGAGTGTGTGTGTGTGTGAAAGAGGGAGACAGGGAGAATTTTCCATTTTATCATATTTTAGAATCTTATTCCATGAAATTATACTTTAATCTTTTCTAGAATTTCTGGTTTCTACTTTTCTAAATTCAGGGTGCTTATCTAACTACCCAGTGATCCTTCTTTCCTTGGTTATTATGAATTCTAGAATATGATCACGTTCTCTCAAGACTCCTATCACTTTTATTTCCACAATCAACCATCCTTGCTAAAAAAGAAATATGTCCAGAGAATTCACCTATCAGTTTCCATAATTTTTTACATACGTTCTAAAAGATGAAATTTTCATCAAAGCAAGTAAAAAATGCCAATCATGTGTTCTGCTTTCAGTAAATTGCCAACAGATTATCAACTGACATCTGAAAACTGAGCTACCTACAGAGGGAAGGGCAGGAGGAGGTTTACAATGGTGAGTACACGAAACACAGAGTTTACCCTTGTATTCTTATTTATTAATTATTGCATTATTTTTGATGCAAACAACTTTGAATCACTTTTGCCCACCCCTGTATATCTTAGGTTTATGTTGAACAATCTCTGTTAGGGAAGCATCAGTCACATCCTCTGATCATCTTCTGTTTAGGGTATTATACTCCCATGAAACAATCTCCTTAATGTTTCTCTCTTTTAAACTGTACCTGTAACATCTTCATGTTTTGACTGATTGGTTTCCATAGGAGTATACTTCTTTTGCTGTTTCTCTTAGATGTTTTCTAAAACAAGGTATACTTTTCCACTGAGTCTCAATACTGCTAAGTATTAACTGGTGATGCTACCCATGGGACTATAATATACTAAACTTCTTATTTCAATTTATTACCCATAAATGTGTATCTGTATACATTTATCAGAGGCTGTAACATTTGTTTTTGAGTCCTCTGCACTGCTTTTTCTACCAGTTATTGTACAAAGGCATTTTCTTTCTATGCCTTCTGACATGTGGCTTTCCAAACTTGTCTAAACTTCATTTTTAATTGCCACCTTAAATTTCAATTAAAAGACTTCTTAGTTAGGTTACTGAGTCGGCTACTCAACATGTTCCTTGGCATCTTTGTGAGAGGTACTCTGTCCCTTCCTAGAATAGCATCCCCTAATGTCTATCCACTTTGCCGAGAGCGCAAGGCTGGTTTTCAACACCTTAGATTATATCTGGCCTGACTCTTCTCACATTTCTTTCTTCTCCTTGGACAGCACTGATCTTCAACTAGGACAAGAATGAAAGCAGTTTTCAATATATTTGGGGTCCTATTCTCCATAACCACTACTGGGTTCCCTTGAATTAGTAGAAATGATCCACAGTCAATTTGTCGATGGACCTTAGGAAGGGCATGCACTTCTTAGTCGACCAGGCCGCGGCTGGTGTTTGGCTGCCTCCACAGCTCAAAAAGAAATCAACCATTGTTAGTAGCCCTTCCTTCTAGAGTTTGGAAAAGAATCCCTTACAAACGTGAGTGCTTATAAATCCTTCTGTGATTCTTTGAGTGAGGACTCCAGTACTAGGACCATAGGAACGGGTTCTACAGTTTACTGCCTTCAGAGGCCTAGAGAAATTACTTTAGTCCCTTGAGCTCCAGTCTCCTTATTTGTACAGAAAAAATTTCAAACCTTATTGCATTGCTGTAAGAATTAAATAAGTCACAATCTGTAAAGCTACCATTTCTTTGCCAGTAAGATACACTTAGTATATGTGGAATGGATTGGGTGTTGGGGGTAGGAAAGCAATCCTTTAGTAAGATTACATTCCCTCCATCCCTTTCCTTTTCATTTATGCCACATCTTTCCACTCACCTGCCTCTTGTTGCAAAGTTTATTCGAACACGTGGCTGGTGACTGCCTTGGACAAGAAACGGTGATGCACACTTTGGCTGGTCATTCGTATACACCTCCCTTGGTGACTATTCCCACAGTGCCTCGGGCTAAACTCAGTCTCTGTGGGTCCCTGGAAATTACCTCTTTGCTGCACCTGTTCACTACAGGGCAGCTGAACTTCTGTGGACGCTAGCTTTGTATCAGGCTTACTGTTCCTACATGCTAAAATCTGCCACGTTAGGGATCATTTCTCCCAGCCAGGGCCAGTCCAGACTGCTTAGGCAGACGTGGACCTCAGCAAGCCGGTGATGCAGTTCCTCACCACATCTCTCCTGCCAGCTGAAAAGGTTCCTATGCTGTCGACTTCTAACTCACAGGTCTCCACTTCCTCTTGAAAACCTTCCCTAGAACAAAAAATGTGCAGCTTGATTATTTGTAAAAGTTTAAGATTCTTGGTTATTTTAAAGGTGAAAAAGGTTATGTTAAAAAAAATATTAAGGGTAAGACAAAATATAGGAATGTCCCTTCTAGTTAGCGATGCACTTCTTTAAGGCAATGACTCATATGAATAACTGAATACTTGTAAACACCAGTCCATAAATGTCTTTTAGCCTGCTGTTCTTGACCAGGTCATATTTTAAAATAAAGGTAAGCCTTTCAAGAGGAACCTTTTATCTTGACCAAAATAGTTATAGCAGCCTGAGAATTATTTAGGCCATTTATTCCTTTTCATTCACATTTATCAAGAAAACATAGGGATTAAATTTTACTTCTACTGGAAAACTGGGTAAATTCAATCAAAAGTGGGTGAAAACTGGGGAAATTATAGACCAGGAACAAATCAATGTCAGTAAGTCTCTGACCAGCAATGTGTGAGCAGAAAAAGGACTGGGGGCAGATTTCATTCATTCATTCATTTTCATGATGATATTTATTGAGTGTTTATTCCACATATGATACTGGTCTTTGTATGGGCATTAAAAAGAGGACTATGGTATGGCTGATCACTCAGTGAAGTGACACTGGACAAATTATACAAAAATAGATGTGCTACAGGATCTGTGCAGAAAAAGTCCAGCCATTGTTAATATAACGAGAACGGTTTGCACAATATCGATGTAATGTGGCAGCCAAGGAGAGTGGACTGGAATGTGCATGCATGAACAATGACAACCTCGCTGTACTAGTCAGTGGGGGCAAAAGACATCATTGAATGAGCGTGTGTGCTGTGTGGCTGTCACACACAAAATGACTGAGCAAGCAGAGCAACGAACCTGCATCAAATTTTGCATTAAGCTTGAACATTGCTTTGCAGATATAATTCAGATAATTCAGAAGGCCCCAGCAATGGGTAACTGGTGATTGGTAGCTTCATCACAACAACGTGTCCCCTCATGCATCATGTCTTATCAGGGTTTTTTGGCAAAACATCAAATCACCCAGGTGACTCAGTCCCCCTACAGCGAGGTTTGGCACCCTGAAACTTCTGGCTTTTCCCAAAACTAAAATCACTTTTGAAAGGGAAGAGATTTCAGACCATTGATGAGATTCAGGAAAATAAGACAGTGCAGCTGATGGCGATTGGGAGAACTGTGTGAGGTCCCAAAGGTGCTCACTTTGAAGGGGACTGAAGTGTCACTGTCCTGTGTACAATGTTTCTTTTATCTTGTGTCTTCTTCAATAAATGTCTCATTTTTTCATAGTGCATGGCTGGATACTTTATGGACAGACCTCATACCGTGTAACAAGTAAATTTAAGGAGTATAATCAAGTACGATAAGAACTGTTAGAAATATGAATAGAACACTGAGGGGATTTAAAGATGGGTGGTTGTTCAGTTTTGCTTAAGAAAGTCAAAAGAAGCTTTATAGAGAGAGAAGGTACTATTGAATACTGGAAGACAGCTAGTAATTCATCATTGTATAGCTACAGCACAATCCAATGTGGTTTCCTATTTTACATCTTTTCTTGACATTCCATAAACAATAGAAAAAAACATCAAAGCTCCAGAGACTAAATTCTGGATTTAAAAATAATAATAATCCAAGAGTACAGAGCCTGAAAACATAAAGAAAAAGGCTCATTTATTGTTTAGTAGTGACGATTTTATGGGTGTTTCCTGAAGAGAACTAAAAAGGCTGTGAAGCCTATCACTAGTATAATTATAGAAAAGAACTTTAAACTGTCAATCACCGTAACAATCATACAAAATTCATTTACTAAATTCACTTTAAAATACTTATAAATAATTAAAATAGAGAAAA
>PVJD01011508.1:0-45849 GCA_004026545.1 Mormoops blainvillei
CATAAGATTGAGATTTTTTTTTTCCTTCTCTTCTAAACTCACACCCACTGATATATTTTTCATCAAGGATAACACCTAGTTAATAGTTTATTTTACTTTTTTCATCAGTATTCTGTGTGGTTGCATGGGAAACACAGACACACATGCAAACTTCCACACAAAATATATGCATGTGTACATACAAAATCTATATATGCATATACAAAGCTAAGTATATATGTATATCCACAGTACATACTTGTAGTATATGTATATCTGTTTCCTGAATTTTCTTTATCTACACAAATTGTTTATATTATGCATGTTTTTTGTACCTGGATGTTATTCTTTTGAATGGCTATATAGTATTTTTGGACATTTTTATTGTTTCCAATTGGCTTTTTTTTGTGTTTATTTTCTGTTTTGTTATTAAAAAATGTACTACTGACATACTCTAGTGATTATATCATTTTGAAATTTTATAACTATATTAATGCTGGAAATTCCTGGATCAAAGAGTATATATATTTAACATTTTGGAACACATTGCCAATATTTTCCCCAGCAAATGAGCACTATCTCTACTATTCTTAAATCTTTGTCTTTACTAAATATACTTAAATTTTATTTTTCTCTGTTCTAATTTTCATTTATCTATGAGTATAGTTGTACACCTGCTTATTTTTATATTTTATACCTGTATTTTTCTGTGACATTCTTGTTCATATGTTGAATGTCAATATCTAGATTTCAAAATCTTTGTAGTTTGGTTAAAATTATAAAAATTATCATTTCTCAATAGAGTTTTTATTTAAGTTCTAGAAGAGAAACCTGCTATTCTTGCTGCCTGTTCAAGTACTAGAGAGGTCCAGAGAGTATTAAACTTGGCACTACGTGGTTGAAGTGCCATGTGATACTCACCTTGAAGCAAAATTATTTCCTAATGTGTCATCTCTATAAGTTTTCTTTAGGTTCCTATAGTTTATGAGGCACATAATCAAAGCTGAAACCAAGGGTTAATAACTACAAAGAGTGAAATGCTCACAACTTTCTCTTTTTAGACACAGTAAGTTCCTGTAAACAAACTGAAAGAGGGAGACAGTGGAGAGTGGTTGGCAGATACACTGAATCAATGCCCTCCGTAATTTTAAGAATGTTTCAAGTTTCATTCCATCAATATTTATTGAACCCATATTATTAGTAGCCAACTACTAATTTTTTTTGTAAAATGTACATTGAATAAAATATACATATGCTTTTTGGGCTGTACCAGGGGCATGGATTGACATGAAAAGACAGACTCAAGAATGTAAAGTGAAGAACCCTCTTGAATGGACCTTATCTAATCACAGAGTTTGGGGCAAGGATGGGAACAGCACACTCAGTGTGTGAGAACTGGGATGCAGCTGATGTCTCTATCATTCTAACTGGGTGGTCAGTGGAATGCTATTGGGAAGCTCCATAACTTTTCAATACTTATCTGTACTATTATAGGTCCTCCTTTCATAACTCCCCTCCAGCTCACCTTTGTGCATGTGATTTCCTGCAGTATTCGAAGGCAGAAAGGCATCCTGTGACTGCACTGGAGAAAATGATGGAATCAAGCTTTGCTGGCCCCCAGTCATTCCCAGAGATCCCTTCTCCTGACAGAGGAAGCCAATCTGTGAAACACCACAGGTACAGATAGCTAGTCATGGTGGGAATGGGCACATTCACAACATGAGTGACTCTGGACAACACACGCCAGGAAATGGCAACACTATTAGGAAAAATGATTGTTCTTGCCTTGCCTAGAGTTTTCCACAGAATGGATGCTCAGTCAGTAAACCAAAGATAACAGAAGGCTGCAATGCCCCCATAAAAAGCCTAAAGGAACTGTTAACAATACCCATCAAAGCTGCAGACACAGATCAGTGAATGAAACAATTGCATTCTGAGAAACTATTAAAAACACGATTGTTTTCTAGCCTGCCTTACCACTATCTGCAGATTTAATGACTAATTGTTCCCTAGGCAACTGATGTGACATGCGCCAGGTCTTCCCACATGATTCTCACACGTAGAAAATTTTCCAGGGGGATGAATCCTGGCAAATCTCCATGGATCTATATGACCTATTATTAATGGAGTAGCACTCTTACAAGCTGACCATAGAAATTGGCTCTTTTGGGGAGAAAGTCACAAATGAAGTAATCTTATAAATTGTATGGCATTCTGAGGCTGAAAACTTCTTCATCGTCTTCTAGTCACATACTGTGTTTTATACATAAACAACCTGAAACTCCAAAAATTGAAAATCTTTGTTCTAAAACAAGTACCAAAGTTTGGAACTAGGGCTAGAAGGGACATTATGTTTGTTATTTAAATGCATATCCTCCATCTTTGTAGAAGTTGTCCCAGGAGGTAAATGTCCTTCTCTTGGTAAGAAGTATAGTACCTTAAAATTAAAAATATATATATAAAGAGATAAAAATTTGTAAAAAGGAAATTATAAAAATATCAATTTTTTCCAGCAATGGAAAATAAATATTGGTTTGACATATTTAGGTAGTGTTTTGAAAACCACCATGATAGAAGCTTTTGTTAACAAGGAAACTCTCTTCTCCTTTGCTTCTCAATGAGTCCAAAAAGGATTTTACTGAAGTTGACACATTTACTATGAGGCTTTGCTATCACTCTACATGAGTAGAGGCTGAGATATTAAGGGCTTGCTGTTTTTTAAAAGGTGATTTAAGTATTTTCAGCTCAAGATTGAAATATGTTTAGCTATTGGGTAATTGCTTTAGTTATTAACTACAAGTTTTGATTTATATCAGTTGAGGCATTTATAGATATTTCCCTGTGAAAAAATCATTTCAGTTCACTGGAGCTAATAGAAGTTCTTTAATTAGGGAAATAAGTCCAAAATTACCAGCCTTTAAGAAGATGGATATTTTCTCCCAAACACCATTTTCCCTGCTGATTATAACACATGTGAAAGTGGTATTCCATCTAGTCAAGTATAATAATTAAGTATAATATTATTTTACACTGTATTATGCCATAAATGTTTTAGATTAAGTTTAGATTAAACAAAGATTAGAGCTTCTAATTTATTTGAGCTACAAATACCCTACTCCTACTCCTTGTCTGTTGATACACTCCCTCCTAAACTTGGCTTCTACTGCAATTTTTAGGGAATACGAATGTCTTTATAAGACCTTCCTTTTTGTTCCGTTTAGTGACATTACAGTATTTGTAGGCATACATTGCGTCCTGATAGGTAGGCAAGAGTTGATTTATAAATTGCCTCTAAAACTTTGTAAATTATAGTTTAAGGTAACATAGCTTTTATTTTGTAAAGCAGGCAGTAGACTTAATGTTTTCATGATTGATAACCTGGCTACTGATTTATACAGCTTGCAAACTGCCCCATCACTTTTTAGTGCTCCTAGCTTAGAAGGCCAGCATAACTGATTGATCAATAGGTATAGAACTGGTTTTTAAGATGGGTCACTAGTTCATACTGGTAGACTTTGCTGTTGTGACAGTTTAGCTAGCTATGAATAATTAATTTCTTTCTGTGCATTGCAAATATGACTTATTTAGACAACCCATTTATGAAACAAAGCTATTAATTCAAAGCACTGTTTCTCATTTTTAGTAAAACAAAACAACACTATTCCTTTTTAAAGAGGAAGTCAATTTTGTCATGTCATACTTATTGCATTATATTTTGGCAATATAACTCATTTATAGACAACACATAGGTAGGACCTTTTTAATAGTGCAATAAATTCTGTTTTTTCCACGATTAATGAGAACCTTTGGGTCATCATTTGTAGGGGAGGAATCAGGGGAACTTACTGTGTTGAGTACCTACTATGCCAAATTTCATGCTAGGCACTTTGCATACTTGCTCTCTTTTAACCCCCACAGCAATCCTATGAAAAGACTGAAGCATCATGCTAATGCCTTTCTTTTGCACCTCCTCCACCTGTGTCTAGTCTTTACCTTTCTCTGCCTTGCTCTGTGCACTAAGAGGTAAGCAGGCTTCCTGTCCTCTAGCTTCTCTTGGTTAAATATGAGGCGACCACAAGAAATGGAAAGGCAGAGGGAGAGCAAGGTCCTAGTATTTCTGCCTCTCCCACCCTGCCTGGCTGCCTCAGTGGTATCCCTTTTCCTGGGACAAAGTGCTTGCCAAGTGGTCCTCTCTTTACAATCCCTTCCTCTCTCTATTCTGCTGACAGCTCCCTCCCCTTGTCCTTCAGTTATAGAGATAGTAACAGCTTCCCATTGTTACTAGCCTGACATACAATAGTATCCTGTGTTGCTTTTTTCCCCCCTCAAATACTAAGCACACCTTTGTAAATAGCAAAATTTCCCTCCAAATTACCCAATTTAGAGTATCTATTTTCCTCCAGGACTGTGACTGGTTCTAGTACTTCCCCCGGTATCTCATTGCTAATAATGTATAGACCAAATAAAAAACAAACCAACAGTAACCAGAGGGGAGGAGTGTGTGTTGGGGGGAGGGGAATAACAGGGGAAAAGGAAGGAAAGGGTAGATTAATAAAAATAGGAAAAAAATAATGTATAGACCAGAGATGCACACTCAATGCACCTATTTCTAGTACCCAAGCCTGAGTACCCTTCAGACTCCAAAATTGCCACTGGATGGTATAGATAGAAGCTGGCAGGAAGAAAAATAAATGAGCTATTATAGAACTCCTTAATTTGTAGGCTATTAGGCATTTTGAGGCTCAGTATGCATTACAGTAAAGAATTATTACACTAAAGAATTAACTTATAATAATGTTGCCAGGTATGATCTGGTTTGCAGTAACTCAGGAAATCAATGTTGGCTTGAGGAATATGAAGTTTAATTAGTCATCTTGTTTGTCAAGCTCTGACCTTAAATAATATTTGAGAAATTGGTTTGTATTTATTAAATAAAAATAACAGCAATTTTAGTGCAGGAAAGTTACTGAATGCCAAATAATAAAGTGGTATCGGTGAAGCTCCTTTGGGGGACTTGTCCCTTTAAACCTTGATAGTTCTATTGAAATTTTGAATTTTTTTCAATTTTCTCTATATAGTTTTTTTTTTTTGTGATTTTATCACATAAACTTGCATCTTACAGAATATGTACACAGAAACAAAGTTCTTCTCACTACTCCCCAGGGGAGTAGGTTAAATTCAGTGAGGTAGAGATGGGGATGGGGATGGAATAGGTAGTGTGTCAAATTAGCAATTGATTTTTATAAAGAGTCTTGTTCTTTTGCTTAACATGATCTATAGAGGAATCTCACCTAAAGTGTATCTCATTTATGTTTTTGGTCCTTTGATGGCATCTTAAAAACATAGTTATTTGGGTATTTGGATCTATGAATCAAAATGAGATGTTTAGTAAAGCAAACTATAAAGGAAAAATAATTTAGTTCCTCAAGACTGATGAAAATTTGAGGTAGTGAACTGTGAATTTAGCACATATGTCAAGGAGAGAATGCTAACTAAAATAAGGTTTATTTACTCTACCGCTAACACAAGTGAAATTTTCCCCATAAATCCCTTCAGGGCTTCCTGTATTTGGTTCTTGTCAGTGTCTAATAAGAAAGTCATTTTTATTTTTACTAGGGAGATAGTTACTGTAGCTTCAATAATGAGGGTGATGAGAATCAGAAGCTTGAGAATTTTTTAAGCCCACCTCTTATTTTGGCTGGAAAGTATCAAAAGAAAAGTCGATTTTAGTCAATTGTGCTCCACATTGGAAAGCCAGAAGTACAGGAACTTCTCTCTGTCTAAGTATCTCCAAGTGTAAAATGGATTTGACAACTTCCGATCCCCTCCTAGCAGATATACAATAATTGTGACTGGATCCTTGCCTACAACTTTGAGAATCTGGGGTGCGAATGCTGTGTTTGAAAAGTTTGAGGAGCCACTTATGAGGTCATTGCTATGATCGATTTGTTTGCTGGCTTCCTTTCACCCCAGCAGGAGCCTCTCCTCTTGCTGCAGTCCAGGACAAAGGAGTGGCATGCTTCACAGGAATGCCTTCAGAAGGACACCACCCTCACCTCGAAGTAGGCTGGGCGGAATTGTGGGACCAGCATATCAGCAACTTGAGGAATCAAGGATCCCAGACCAGGATACAATACCTTGTCAAGGGTAGGTCTAAAAACAGTGAAATTGAGGGAGGGTGTCATTATTGCTATTGCTTTAAATTGAGTTATGTTCATCAGGATTTTATTCATTGATATCATCATCAGTTAGCTATTTATACTCCCTTTATTCTTTGTTACACAAATACAAATTAATTTAAAAGAATAGGTACAATGGATATAGATATTAGGGAAATGTTAGATGGAAAATAAACATAAACACTAGCAAGAAAGTAAGTGTGTAGATATGCAGGTAGTATGTTGTTATATAGTTGCTAATACAACTTAGAATTTGTCCTTGATTTAAAAAACTAGAGATTTCTTAAGAGGACTAAAATATTTCTTCATCCTTAGGCTTGAAAACAAATTACTTAATTCCCTCATCAGTACCGTGGACAATACCTTAAACAGTAACCTATAATATATATATGTAATCTGGAACATTCTTTAATGTGTCTCAGAGTACGCTCTCAAGTACAGCTTGCTGAGTTCAGATCTCTAGGTTTGTTCATGGTGCAGGGATGGAGAAAATGGACTTGGGACACTATGGCTCCTATTCCTCCTTGCGATACAAAAGGTGTCCCTTCTTCTGAGTGGACACAAACCTGCATAAGGCACAAGGCATGGTGAGTGGAATGTATTATAGGATGAATTTTAGTCACCATCCACCTAATTGACATACTGTTCAACCAAACATGGCAGCACTTACTTAAAGCGACTGAAGTTCAAATCCCATCTTTGTCCCTTAGTACTTGTGTGAATTTGAGAAAGTTTTATCCTCTAAACTTAAGTTTTCTCATCCATACATTGATGAGACTTCCTGAAGGTTGATGGGTACTTTTTAAAAAAATTATGTGTGTAAAGAGCTTGTATCGGTCACCTGGTAAAAAACAGAGAGGCAGTACTGGTACTTATTGTCGCAGGAACTGTTATAAAATTATCAGTGATTTCAAGATAAAATCAGGGTTCACTCCAGAAATTTAAGGAATCTGTTGCCTCACACAAGCCAGGTTCTTATTACATCTAATTGTTATCTCTGGGTGAGCCAGGCCAAGTTTCTATGCTGCTCTGGCCTGGATGACTTTTCCACACTGCATCAAGCTGAAGGCCAAAGCAGAAGTAGAAAGTCCATCGGAGAGCCCTATCGTTTTCTTTTCTTCTGGGCAAGGTGTATGTGCAGTCGCGCCCTATTTGACAAAGCTCAGCAACAGATTTCTTTAGGAAGACTAGAAGATAGGAAATGAATAGCCTGCGGCTGGGTTTTGTAATTTTGAAGCAATTCCAAACGTAGTGTAAAATGCGTTTGGTACAGATCTGGGTTGACAGCTGCAAATTCAACATAACATCTAAGTTGCCCAAGAAGTAGGTTGGCATTTCTCTTTGCCTTGTATCTGGAAAAAGGGCTTATATTTAGCCTATAACTATAACTAATCATATTTCATACTTAATTTTCTTCTTAAATCACTGATAATGTCTGTTAATTAGGATTAATATATTTTGTGAGTGGAGAGAGAACCCGGTCCATGCTGTTTTTCTTTCTGTTCGCCATATTTTGGCTGTCATTCTGTATGTCCAAGATATAAGGATGCTCGGAACCTGTGCTGGACACAGGCTCACACTGTACATACACAAGTATGCAGGGGCTCAGAGATTCCCATTGCATGTTCAGGCATTGTTTTGTCTTTTCCCTCCTGTGCTGGTGGTTTTGTTTTGGTTCAGTCATCATTGGGATTGGAATAGTCTCTCCAGCTGGCTAGCCATGTGTGTTTTCCTATGTGTGTTATGCATCCAGTGTTGATAAATGGTGACTCTAAGTATAAGTCACTGTGTACTCAGCACAATGAATCTCAGGGAGCAATCTCATTCTCAGTTCTTGAAAACAGCTATTTTCCACTCCTGGGGAACTGACCGCCTCTCTGAACTGGAAATAGGACTGGTAATAGAATTTCACAGCTAAAGGCCTTCTTCAAATCTGGCCGTAGCCTAGAGGGGGAGTGAATGAATTTACAAGAGCCATCAGCCATCTGCTGCATGTTTATCAAGCATGTAGGCTCTGCCTGCTAGTTAAGCTCTGGTATCTGTGACTTCACTTCTTGGCACTGACTTCAGCCCACTTTGAACACAGCAGCTATCTTAGTGAGGCCTGAGGAAGGTTTGAGGTGGTGATTACTCAGGCAAATCAAATGAACATGTTCATGTCTTAGAGTGAAAGAAACAGGGCTACAGAAGTTATACTACCACCTTCAAAGTAGATGGGGTACAAAATATACTGATTATTTACCTCATTTAACTAGTAACTTTTCATACTTCAGCAATCTTCAGAAACTTTATAGATGGATGCACTAAGGGTAGGAAAAGTTAAATGGCTAGCCCAAGATGGGATATGTCATGCAAAAGAACTAAGACTGAATACTGGCCTTTCTCACAAAATAAACCACTAAACCAGAAGAGAAATGTGAAGAAAATCACATCCCTGGACGATGATTTGTAAATGGAATCTCAAGTTGTATGGTTTCAGAGGGAAAAGTGGGTTTCTTCAATTTAGTGAGTTCATTCTAAAGCCATAGGAACTAGGAACTAGGTTCTGGAGCCCCCTGGGGAAATACAAATCCCTTGGCCTGACTCCTGAATCACTGGGAATTAAAATCAGGTGACTAACTGTTGGAATATTTCCCCCTTTACATGATATTTTGACTCATGTAGTTACTGAGGAAATACACTTGTGATTTCTTTGTTGAGAGATCAGAGGAAGGACATTTCAAAGTGCTATTTTACAGTCAGTGATTGAGAAGCCCATGGATCAAACTTGTAAAAGTGTGATTGACTCTCAGGGATGCAGAACACTGAGTGTCTCCAGAATCACATCTAGAAAGTTAGCTCTCATGTAAACTTCTGAAGAATAGTAACCAGCTTCTACTCAGTACCAGTGCCAGGACACTCACAGCCGCTCTAGGAAGGAAGTGAGGGCTACTAATGGGCCTATGGTTGAATAGTGCAGAGGCATTACTTCAATTAGTTCTGAGAGCAATCTCCCTAGGTCAGCATGACTACCCCATTGTTTTAGTATGAGAAAATTAAAGTGAGGCTGCAGTTTGTCTAAAAATAAGACCAGGACTTGAAGTCATATCTGACCCAAAACAAAATCACATTTTGGAGAGCTTTAATTGTTTCAAGAATATCTTCATGTTATAGTAACATTTTAGATTTCAGTTATTGACAACCCTGTGTCCCATAACTGACTTGTGAGGTGACACGTAAGTCAGCTGCAATCCCTCTTTCTCATCCAAGTCCTTATGTCAGTGGTTAGGTATGTTAGAAGGCTGCTCCAAGTTTGGCTTGAATTGCCTTTGATCACTTCTTACTCATGTCACATTGTTGACTTATTGAAGCTACAATTGACTAAATCCTCTAAGATATTTATACCTTTAGCTACAAATAATGTTTAGATCCTAGTATAAGAATTTGCACCTATCACCATCACATTTCAACATATTGTTCTACCTGCTGACAGACTGTCATGAGCTCTGCATTAAATATGATTTTATTCTAATTATAATCTTGGCTATGTGATGTTGATGAATCTAATAGAAGATATTCTACATCTTCATACATATTAATGGTGTTAATAGTGTGGTGCCAAGAACAGAACTCAAAATCCCCTAACTTGTTTCCTTTCTTCTTGTTGAAATTGATTCATTGATTAAAACCCTTAGCCTTAGATTTTCAGTTCTATAACACTAAAGGAAAATGATTGAGATCCCCTGGGGAAGTTCCTTGTACATGGTGGCTATATAGTTTTCCAAGGTAAAGATTATATATCCTTCAAAAGGTGTTCTAGTGTGCCTTGGATACCCACTCATTTCTGGTTTTGACAGTAACAGTGAAAATAAGACAACTTAGGTTTAACTTCTTCCTCTGCTGCTTACTAAAGGTGATTTGGGACAAGTCATTTGAACACCCCTTAGTGTAGTTTTCAAAGTGCTATTTCAAGTACAGCTTGCTGAGTTCATTAAATCAGTGATGAGTCAGCTTACTCATTCTTTACATGGTAATAATAATAAATAAACCACACTGTCTTTAAAAAATGAGTAAGTCAACTGCAGGTCAAAGTGCTTTTTAAAAGCACTATGTGAATGTTAGCGCTTGTTATTACATTTGAAATGAATGCTAATGGGTGTGAAGTGTGTTTATGTATTCATGTGTCCATTCCTTCAAGGTTTATTGGTTACCAACTCTTTACTAGGCATGGTAAGAACAGGACTAAAAAGACACCTAAATTTGCTCCCCATGTTTTCTGTCTGTTGAAAATACAGATTTGTAGATTGCTCCAATCATGTCCTTACACTAAAGGTTTTTATTTAGTATGCTACACAGTTCATTGCAATTATTCTTTCCATGTATAAACATTACTTTTATTTACATTACAATGTAAGACTAAGGGAATTATATATATATTACATAGAGAGCAGGTCAGTTTAGACTATCCCTATGTTTTAATGTTTAAATTAAGGACAAATAACTGAGAAATAGAATAAAGACTACTGTTCAAGTCCCCAAACCACATTTCTATGAATCTACAATATCCCTGCCCCACTTTATGGCACTAGAAACTTCAGTGGCACTGTCAAACTCACTAGCTCTGAACAGATAAGACAGGGGCTAACCAGATTTGAAATATTCAAATGACTTGAAATGGCATACTGGCATTCTTGAGAAGCCATTGCCATGCACCAGTGAGCTACCTTGTTTGGCTCCAGAAACCATGTGAGGAAAGCTGCTAGACTGGTAGAGGCTCTGTGGGACTCACTTCATGTTCATCATTGGGCAGAGAGAAGAATCATGTGCCTCCTATTCCCATTTTTTTTCTCAGCAATCTGTAGGGAGGCAATTCCTGTGGAGCAGAGTGCCAATAGAAATTGCTTTCAGTTCCCCTAAAGTCAGGGTGAAATAGAGAAAGTCAGGAATGTAGTACCTTAATGCTTAATGTTAGGCTTCCTGATTTCTTCATGTAGGGTGGCCACGTGAGTACTGAACCAGGGCTGAGAGGGTGGTCAAGTTGATGGAGTGGAGTAATGCCATTATGGGTTTCCTGTTTGTCACTATGGAAAGGCCACACTTACCTGCTCAATCCCCATTTACTTTGTATTCTAGGATAGAGGTCAGGAAGACTATATCCCATCTGCCTATACAGCTGTGGTGTGTTGAAAGATCCCTGGACTTAAAGTAAGAAGATCTGGGTTTGAGTCTCAGTCTGTCACTTATTTTCTGTGTGACCTTGGGCAAGTCACTTCACCTATCTGAGCTTCAGTTTACTTCTCTGTTTAACTGGGAACATACTATTCGTCTGATGGGGTTGCTGTGAGAATTTAGTGAGATGGTGCATGTGGAAAGTGCTTTGTTGACTGGATAGTGCTCTGAAGAAGCACCGGCAGAGAGAATATGTAACACTTTGTTTCTTTTTCAGGTATTCATCCACCGGTTTAAACACCCAACAAAATGCATCAGTAAATATGCAACTGCCTTCAAGAGAGACAAACTCCTATTTTAATAACTTGGATCAAAAGGACCTGATGGTATATTCATCCACGAGGGCCAATTCCGTGCCCATCATCCCTTCAGTGGGTCTAGAGGAAACCTGCATGCAAATGCCAGGGATTTCTGAAGTCAAAAGCATCAAATGGTGCAAAAACTCCTACTCTACTGATGTTGTCAATGTGAGTATTCCAGTCAACGATTGTCTTATAGCAGAACAACAAGAAGTGAAAATATTGCTAGAAACTGTCCAGGAGCAGATCCGAATTCTGACTGAGGCCAGGCGGTCAGAAGACTACGAACTAGCCAGTGTAGACACTGAGGACAGTGCGAGTGAAAACACAGCCTTCCTCCCTCTGAGTCCCACGGCCAAATCAGAACGAGAGGCACAATTTGTCTTAAGAAATGAAATACAAAGAGACTCTGCATTGACCAAGTGACTTGAGATATAGGAATCAGTGCATTGTATGCTTTGCTCAACAGGAAAGAGAGGAAATTAAATACAAATTATTTATATGCATTAATTTAAGAGCATCTACTTAGAAGAAACCAAATAGTCTATCGCCCTCATATCATAGTGTTTTTTAACAAAATATTTTTTTAAAGGGAAAGAAACATTTCAGGAAGAATAAAGCTTACAACTAAAGCTTTTGGGTGGAATTCTGAATACACTTTCAGTTAGTCCCAACACTGTCCTTTTTGGCTCTTAGTAGATGTGGGCGATTCAGACCTTGAGCCCCATAGTACCAGTGTCCTCGTAAAAGAAGCACTGGCAGTTACCCTGTTTCAGAGACAAGCTGTGTCCTGAGGGCAGAGGTGCCGGTTAGAAGGTGACTCTTGCCATTTGGCTCAGCAGTCCCAACCTCTAAATTTATCTTCACTTGACAGCCTCATCACAGGTTATGTCATGTCAACACATGACATAGGTTATGTCATGTCAACACATGTAGTGTTTTCTATTTAATTTTAAATTTTGAAGAATGGCACCACGACGCTGAAAGGAGGACAGGAGATAGTGGGGATAATTGGGGGCAATCTCAGCTACTCTGATGTGCCATCTTCCTCCGAAATTTGAGGGCACAGAATCTCAGAGGGAGGTATGAAGTCATTATAGAAAAAGAGACAAAATATCACAGTGTCATGTCACTAAAATCATGCTGATAGAAATGTTTTTCTTTGAGGTTGGGTAAGGGCTCCACAGGAGCATTCCTTGGGGTGCGTGTGTGTGTGCCTGTGTGTGCGAGAGCGTGCATTTGTGTGTGTGGCTGGTATACTGTATGCACGTGTTCATTGTGAGTATGTGTGTGCATGTGTGTGTGTATTAGGCTTGTTAAGATTTATTCTGAAACATCAGGGAATCTAATATTCAGAAAAATTTCCCTCTTAGATCTGTTCACTTTAATTTTTTCCATGAAGTATAAAGTTCAGTTAGTATGTTCTTTAATCAGTCACTTGCATGGTGGCGTCCTATAAAACTCTTGACAATGTCTAGACTATTTTCTGATGTGAATACTTCTGAGAGGAACGCCTATAGGCTAATTGATGATATCTGTATCACAAGGCAAGTTGAAGATGTGTATTTATTTTGAATCGTGCGTACTTAAATTATATACACAAGCCAATGACCAAATTGACAGTTATCTTTTGCTTTCTCATGAGGTTCATTACACTTTATTTTGTAGCAATCTATAACTTGTGGACCAAGACATTGGCTTCTGTGATTAATACTGGAAGAATAAATTGTTGAAATCACAAAGTCCAGAGTACTCAGTTCACAGGAACCCCCCTAAAGAACAGTAAATTGTGTTGTATGTTCATTTGGAATAAAGCAATATTTTTACCACTGCTAAGGTGAATGGAAACTTCTCCTGAAGATCTGTCTGTTTTATTCACCCTTACTTGGATGGGGGCATTCAAGAAGATTAGTGTTCACATAACCAGTTTTTTTCCAATTTTTGGTGGTGTTGTTATGTTTACACTGTTTTAAATAAAAAGGCACAGTATTTGAAAGTATATAAAGGATTTCTTTTACTGTAGCTGGGAAAACCTTGGTTAAAGCTTCCTTGTTCCATTAAAGTGGAATGTAACTTTCTGAATGAGACATTGAATATGTACAACTCTTATCTGAGGTTGTTTCTGTTGAAAATACACTGAAAATTGCTCTTTGAGAACATACTTTAATAATAGATACAATGTTATACAGGGAAAAGAAAGCACATAGTATTCTTTTCAACACTGTTTAGTGAAAATCCAAGGTCTCAAATGTTCAAAACATTTTGGTAAAAATACATTTTATATTCACAAAAGGTGTGTGGTATTCATTAGTTGTCCCATTATAGTTTTGTTAGAGGTAATGTTAGCCTCTTAAAAGATGATTATAAAATTTTAATTTCCAGATCATCCACATTCCCATCTAAAAAGATTATCTCTTTGAGAAAATTTTCAAAAGATGGTCTTAACAGGTATATAAACCTCCTGAAGTTACATATCGAATATGTTATTATGTTGAAATTTATTATAATTATGGACAGTAACTGGAATTTCTCACAACGTTGATGAAGACAACCTTGTTCTTGAGTTTTTTTCACTAAAATGTTACTTGTTTCTTATCTGAAGGATTCATACACAATTTACCTATAACTATAGTTATAGTCATCACTATAGCCTGTGACTCACTATAGTTATGTTAATATATTATTTACTCTGAAAAGATTGAAGATCATCCATCAAACATAAGTCCTGACATGACCCCTTATTTCTTAAAGTAGAGCCATGTATTATATAATTATAAACACTCTTATGCATCCTGAAAAGCATGCCCATCAGGTACACCCACTGGCAGTCTGATGTGAAGCTTAGAGGTATAGTTACTCCCTAACTGATAGTCAAGACAAAGTCTTCCATAAAGAATAAATATTAATTGTTACTTTTGGTGGTCATTTGTCTCCTTTTGGAATATGAAGCTGCCCTCTGAAAAAGGTCCAAACTCAAAATGTGTATTTTGGGGCACCAGCAGACAAGCGCTGACAGCATCAAGGCTTTCAAAGTTGATGTAACATGGCAAACATCTGGAGCCATCGGTACCTTGTCCTTCAAGCTCATGTGCCTATAAAGCAATGCTTACTTCTACAAGACATCTTTGATTTTGCTTCATTTTCCTTGTCTTCATTATGTAAACAGGTATTTGAAGATTTGTAATTAAGTAAGTCGCTTATTAACTGGAAAATGAATGTCACCTATTATTTTTACTCTGAATCATTTCCTGATAACGACTTTTTTTTATAAATCATATGTTATTCTAATTTGCCAATGATTGCTATGGACCACTGGTATTCAAAACGGGACCAATTTTATGCTAATGAGAAATAATAGAAATAATGTTGGATAATTGGCATTCAAATTTTCTTCCTGATTTTCCTGTGCACATTATGAAGTGCTCTCTTTTATACTCTAGTCCAATATCTACCTACCTTATTATGGGTTATGGACTACATATTTATAAATTTCTCATATCTCTAACAATTTACATTGTTTCTAGGTAACATCAACAAGGCCTTCTGGAGGAGGAGCAATACCGTTTTAAGAACTTGACAAATTAGTCTGTTTTGATTATAATAACATATCAGACCTGTCAAAAAGAAAGTAGAAGGCCAAGCAGACTTCAAAAGAATTCACATTGGCTTCCAGAGTGAATAGCTAAATCTACAATTTGAGTGAAGCTTCTGGTGACCATGGTTAAGGCTGTCTATAAACAGGTGTCCACCAGAACATACTTATGTCTGCAGCAGTCATTCACACCTGGCTAGCAGCATGGTGCTATAGGAAAACACACCTCCCTAAGTGAGGGGGGAGGGTGGTTCCTTGATTCCAACCCCATAAACCAGAGAATATTGCCCTGAGACAAGTGCTGTGAAACATGTCCCAAGTCAGTATGTAGTATACCTAGGAACACAGCAGGAGGGGTGGGATTTTTATTTGACCTTTTGGTACCTGGGAAACATTTTATATATAAAAAATACTTTTTTATTATTATTCAATTGTGTAGATTTAGTATAGTGTTGTCAATGATAGCATGTCTATACTGTGTTTGTACTTTAACCTTCAGAAATTTAGTCTTCATCCAAGAAAAACCAGTACAATGTTTCTAGGGTGTTCTCAGTTTTAAATGTATCCCGACATTTCATGGGAAATGAGGCCTTTAAATAAGCTTTATCTCTTTCTCTTTTATCCTTTCTTTCCCTTTTAAGAAATAGTGAGGGTAAAGCAAGAAATGTATTCCTTAAGGTCCACCTTGTTCTCATATAATACTCTGTTTCCTACTGTGACCACCTCCCCCACCCACATACAAATATAAAGATATATGTATATATACAATACATATGTATATCAAATTTAAATGTTTCATTATTTTATTAGCTTTATTTCTGCTTAAATTGACAAATATTAGATTGTTGGCCTTCTGGAATACCAATGAACTCAAATCGTGTAGAGTTCAGCCAACTTGGTAACATTGAGATAACACAGGCATTTTTCAGTTTATTCTCTTTATTTTTTTTAAGATTTTATTTATTTATTTTTAGAGACGGGGAAGGGAGGGAGAAAGAGAGGGAGAGATACATCAATGTGTAGTTGCCTTCCGTGGGGTGCCCCCTACTGGGGACCCAGCCAGGAACCCAGGCATATGCCCTGACTGGGAATTGAACCAGTGACCCTTTGGTTCACAGGTCAGTGCTCAATCCACTGAGCCACATCAGCCAGGGCAGTTTTTTTCTCTTTCTTAAGTAAGCAGAAATATCCTCAGGCTGGAAAACTCAAAAAACTCAAATGAATAAAATCTCTACTGGATTATCTCTTAAAATGAAGATTAAATTGTGGGTGTACATATGCTTGCTATCCCTATAGTGTATAATGATCTCAAATATATTTTTTACAAATTAAATCAACTTCTCCCAAAGGTCCCTAAAAAGGTTCCTTTGACTTCTAGTGCCCTTTGAACTCTAGTGAGGTGATGGTAGAGTGGTGGGGGACTATGTGTTAATGTTGAATACCCAACACTGAAATGAAGATGTGATGACGATAGCAAAGGTGAGGTAAGCAGGCCTAGAAGTACTAGGCTTCTAATACTTTGATAGTTTTTTGTCATAAATACCAGTAATGATTGCACATGTAATCCTGCCTATGAAAGAATTGTGTGATAGCAAGCAATCTTTTATTGTTGGAAATGAATTAGAAAATCATTATATTGAAAGTCGTCTTTGTGAAAGTTTCTTACTTACTTATCCATTAAAGTAGCTCCATGACCCCATTTGTCAAATAAGGAGTATGATCTAGCTCATCTTCAAGTTCCTTCCAAAAAGAATATCCTGTTATCCAATCATTATAACTCAGATCTTACTTGGTCATTTGTCATCCTTTCATTTCAACACAATCTTTTAGAAAGTTAATGACTGTAAATCTATCTCTGTATGACTTAAAAATTATTGGAATCCATAGGTGAATCTATGAATGGCTTACATTTATAATGTTCCATTTAATTTCTGTGCAAAAATAGACAAGATCACTTTTGTGATTGTCTTTATAGGTAATTTACCTAGTACAGGTAATAAAAATGAAGGGTTGACCAAGAAAAAAATCTAATTTTCAAAGCTTGAGAAGCAGAAACTTCCCCAGATCTGTGGGTCAAAATTTGCCACAGATTTCTTCTTATTATTATTATTACTGAAACTGAATTCTGTGAACCCGAAGCCAGAGCAAGGGATTCTGAAGAGAAGGCCCACAGCTTGAAGATGTTCTTCTCTCATAGAAGCAGTGACACTCTCATTGGATACACAGGATATTTATTGATAATCTCAATTATTTACATTTTAAACTCATTGACATAAACCCTCCAACTAATAGTGAATAAATTCTCTGGAGACGCTTTAACACTATAGTTGGAAATAATCCTGTCTTTGGGGGACACAATAGACCAAGAAATTGTAGGGATTACTCTCTTACTAAATATTGTTGTAATTGCTGTTTTTGACAAATTGATATCTATTTGCTCTTCCACTAACATCCTGACTAGCACTATTCTTTCACATATAGTTTATCTTCATCAAGATTCTGAAGTTTAAATTCCTTAATCTTCAATAAAACAATGCAGGATGTAAAATACTTGAATTGAAAACAGTAAATCTCTTTAAGTTGTGTTGTTTATTAAAGTTATAAGAATTCCAAGTAGTGGTTTACAAAACCTAAATAGAAAAAAAAATCCACATTTTAAAACTTGTTTTTGATGTATTTACGAGGCTGGTGAAGCACTTAGCCTTGTTACACTTTATATCGATACTGTCCTTTCTGAAATCAATATAAATTTAAGGGCTTAAACAATCTTACATGCACATATGCACATGTGCACACACAGCATAACATGTGGCATGATAAGCCTCAGTATAATACTTCTTTTCCTTAGATTTTTCCCTTATTGCTCACTTAATTGTGTCTAAAGTCTTACAATGTGGAAAACCTTGAATCCAGATGTGTTTTATAGGAAATGGAACAGCAAGAAAATATAGTGGTTATCTTTTAAGGTTTGTTTTATACAGTCAGCTTTTGAATTATATCTTCATCAATAAAAGTCTGGAGAGTTGATACATTTGCTCAAACTGAAACAAATGGAAGAGTATAAGTCTCATGGTCAAATCACTGCTCATTTACCAGTGACCACTGTGTATATTTAGTGATGGAGGGAAATGCCTCAGCTTGCTCTTGTTTTTTAAGTTTGTAATTGTACACATTAAATCTAAATGAAAACACATTTCATAGTTCTTAATAATTAATATATTTTATGAACCCATTTGATTATAGTTTAAATAAAGAATTGTATGTTACACACAGCAAAATGGTCAGCAGAATATTTTTGGTTGTCAGTTTTTTTCATTTACCAGAAACAATCTTTTGTGCCTATGATAATAATTTTGTTTCAAGGAGTGTGCATGTATCTCCTTTATTTTCTCAAGAAAAAAAAAGACCATTTAAAATGATGTCCACTACTCTGTGAGATTAGAAGACTATGGGAAATAATACTAGATGTGTGTCCTTCGACATCCCAGCAAGGTTGTGTTCCGTTGTGTCTGCACTTTGTTTCAGGGAAGATATACTGCCTATTAAAATTAAAATGTGAAGATCACAATCTCTTTAATAACAATCCTGATTTTGTCATGTAAATTCTCACCTGTAGAGGGAATACCTGACTGCCATTTCCCTGTTGTACCTTCTTAGTAATCTTCCATGAAGCTGGATGCTCAGAATCCCTTAGGTTGGGTTCTTACACCTTCCCCTGATCTCAGTCCCCTTCCGTTAGACACAGAATTTTCTATTAAATGAGAGATCAGTGTGATTTTGTAGCGAAAAATACTTTTGTTCTTTTGAGGTGTGCTAGTGTAGGAATAAACAAGGATCATTTTATTATTTATTATATTTTTAATTAAAATTAAAACCCCACTCCCTCAGGCCATCCACACACCTCTGTCTGTGTCTATGGTCATGCATATATGTTCTTTAGCTAATCCCTTAACCTTCTTTCATTTAGTCCCCTGCTCCCTCCTTCTCTCTGACAGCCTTCAGTCTGTTCCATGTATCCATGCCTCTTGACTCTATTTTGCTCGTTAGTTTGTTTTGTTCATTAGATTCCACATATAAGTGAGACGTGTTTAATGTAAGCGATAATGAGTTCATGTCTTTAGCCAGTATCTCCTCATATACAGATACACCCCATGGTCCTTTAGTTTTCCTAATATTGTTAACAAGACTTTTCAGCTTGTTGTTACTGTTTTTTTATAACAGTATTTTCCATTTTATAAGAAAGACAAAATCATTCATTTATGTAAAAGACTTTAGTCTTTTTAAAGATTGCTTTAAAACAAAGCAATCATCTTTTATACAATGAATAAAAAACCAAGCCAATAATAATATTTTTAAAGGGTTTAAGTAAAACACTAACTGACTAAAAAATCAAATAAAATCTAAGGCTAAAACAATGTACAGAAATATTAGGCAAATTATTTGCATAATACTTTTTCATAATTCTCTGTAGATTGGACTCCGATAATAATTTATTTTTAAGAATTTCTACTAGGCATTGATTATGTTTATTGAGCACAAACATTTAAATACAGTAAAATGTCTACTTTTGTTATTTTTTCTAACAACATAAAGTTTGTAAAAATTTGTAAGATGAAAAAAATATAGATTTATGAAAAAAAATTATTAACCAGTCTTATTTTCTCATTGACAGTTTTCACTGAATACTCTCATATTTTAAGTTAAATATAGAAGAAATTACAGAATCAAATAAGGAGGCAAATGCAAACATATTTTAAACATTAAATTGTTTAACAGATATAATTTGTTGTAGTCTTTCTTTGATCCAAATGACCTAAACAGATGAACATTCTAAAATACAGTGTGAGAAATGGGTCATTCTTATGGGGTTTTTTTTAATATTTTTTTAAATTTTTTAAATATTTAAACTACAGTTTATATTATTATTTTGTATGAGTTTTAGTTGTACAGCATAGTGGTTGGACAATCATACACTTTACAAGCTGTTCCTTCTGATATGCCCAGTATCCAACTGTCACCATACAGTTATTATAATATTATTGACTATAATTCTTAAGTTGTACTTTACAAAATAGTCATGGGATTTAATGGGTAATTTCTTTAAATAAATAAATAAATAAATAAATAAATAAATAAATAAATAAAGCAAGCAAGCTTGTCCTGCAGACTCCATTCATTGCTAATAAAAATGTAGATGTTACTGTGAGTCCTTTGTCCAGTGAAGGAGACACAGATGTTATAGTTAGATTTTACTAATAATTTTCATTTTGCTATGCTTTTTTCACCTTATTTTAAAATTAATGTTACTGAAAGTATTAGAAAAGAAAATGATCAGCCTTAATTCAACTATGGTAAGACCATAATAAGTGGTGCCTTCCAATATTGCTGATTTTCCACATATGTACGTATTTTACATTTACTAACTAGGAAGCTATTTTCCCATTATGCTCTATTATAATTTAAAAACAATATGCCCTACTGTACCATGGTAATATGTTGTCATTGTAAACATTCAATTCAAAGATACATAAATTTCAGCTCATATATTATGAATTATTTAGACATTTTGTTATTATTTGACACTCAAATTACTTCAATTTTTCACTACCATGAGTAACTCCACAATTGTTATTATAATACACATTACTTTTTCTTTGTTTTGAAAATAAACTTCTGGTTCATGAACAATTTTTGTAGGGTCTATAAACACTCAAAATTGTAAGTAATGTTTGTATATAAGTTAATATGTTCACTTTTTAGTGTGGGAGAAAGGTGTATAACTAAAAATTCCATAAGATTAGTAAAATGTCCTTGGTTATATATTATAAGAAATTGTATGGCTGGGTCAATGAGTATGACTTTTTTTTAACAAAGCTTTTTTTTCTTTAGAGTGGTTTTAAGTTCACAGCAATATTGAGGGGAAGGTACAGAGATTTCCCATGTTGCCCCTACACACACACAGTTTCCCTCGTTATCAACATCCCCTGTGAGAACAATGCATTTGTTACAATTGAAGAACCTGCATGGACACATTATAATAACCCCAAATTCATAGTTTACATTTGCTTTACTCTTGTTATTGTACATTATATGGGTTTTGACAAATATATACTGGCATGTATTCATCATTATAATATCATACAGAATATTTTCACTGCCCTAAAAATTCTGTTTTTCACTTATTCATCACTCCTGCTGCCCTCCTACGGCAACCACAGATCTTTTTACTATTTCCATCGTTCTACTTTTTAACATGACCACTTTAAAAACTTGTTTTAGTCATTCTCAATTGATTTCTGGAAGTGGCAAATATATACAGTTTTAATACCACTGGAATTTAAAAAAAATTTTGTTGTTCAGCTACAATTGTGCCCATTTCCCCCACTGGTCTCCCTTGCCCTGCCCACCCCCCTCTACTGCACCCAATTATCCCCTAAATTGTCCTTGTCCATGGGTTCTTTATACATGTTCTTTGACTTAACCCTTTCCCTTCTTTTGCCATTACCTCCTCCCCCTTCCCTTCTGGTTACTGTCAGATTGTTGTTTCCATGTCTCTGCCTCTATTTTGCTTGCTTGTTTGTTTTGTTAATTAGGTAAAGGTGCTTTTTAAAAAATTTAGTTTGCATAACAATATGCAAATATGCAAATAGTTAATATATAATCAGTTAGGTCTAATCAGAAATCCATCATTTTAATGAAGCTTAATTTTAATTTCTATTAGAAAAAATTATATGTTTACACATAGAATATATTAACAAAACTAAAAACCACAGCCAGGAAATAAGCACTATTAATATTTTAAGTATATTTCCTTCCAATATTTTTAATTGAATAAATATATACATGCCATATGTCATTTACAAATTTGGAATCATCTAGTATTTAAAACATTTTCTCCTCCTTTATCAACTTTACATATGGTCTCTGATAATTTCCTCAATTAGTAAAGTATCTCTACATGTAATATTTTAATGGCCACTCAATCCATTATATGGATGAAGCACAATTTATATTTTTAAAGGACTCTTTAAACATTTATCACATAATATATTCAACTGATATTTAAATATTTATAAATTGATTTTAGATTTTTGACTGCCAATACTTAAATATTATATGGACACATAGGCATTAATGTTTTCTTGGTATAAACATATTTCTGTGTTTGTATAGACACAGATATTAGGCTTTCTCACAGCATTAGTTTTTGGGGCAGCTGCCCTAATAAATTTTGATCACCAAAATAATACTTTGCTAATATAGGCAGCTAGATAAAAAGACATAAACCCTACAGTAACCTCTGTACAGCTGACTAAATCCATGCCTCCCAATCCATACTCAAAAAACTGAGTGTTAAAAAATAAGGAAGATGATGATTTAAAAATTGCCATCAGCTTTAGTGTCCAGAAAGAATGACATTGACATAAAAACAAACCATTGTAAAGAACTGAGACTATGCTTGACTCTGGGTGACTTACATACATTGACCTATTTAATCTTCATAATAACCTTATGAAGCAGATATGAATATGATTCCCATTTTAAAGATGAGCAAACCAAAGCCACAGAGAAGTTAAGAAACTTGCCCACATTTTCACAGAAAACATATTAAGGAGCTGGTGTTCAACCCAGAGTTCATTCAGGTTTAGGGAAATCTTTCTGGAAGAGTTTCTTATCATGGTAGTTCAAATACCCAAGACATGATCCTGACCCTAGTTCACCAAACTCATAGATTGGTTCTAACGAGTACTAGAAATGAGAGCACAGCATAGAGTTCATGAATGGAATTCTACACACCTAATTTTGTGGGTTATTTGAAATTCTCACATACAAAGTGCAGTGATCAGATAGTCGGCAAAACTGCTGTTTCTTATCCCAAATATGTCAGGCAGTAGTGCCAGGAGGAAGCCAGAAGGACCATACCAATGACTGTGCCTATACCCACTGTTTCCATCAAGTAATGAATGGCTACAAAATGGTCATCTCTCTGTTATCTGCTTCCACAAAAGTAAGAGTTGATGTGTAGCTGCATTTGCCTGTCCATTCAGTTCAAGGTGCCACATCACTGAAGCGCATATGTGTGTGAGTGTGTTTACAAAAATATATGTATAATTTTATAATAAATAAATATATATGTATTATATATGTGTATAATATATATGCATATATATGTCTATATACAAAGTCTGTCCAGAAGTTATACAGCCATGTAATATTAAAAGTCCATTTACTGAAGAAGATACAAGATACAAGAAACATTATACATAGGACAATGACACCTCAGTCCCCTTCAAAGTAGGCACCTTGGAACCTCACACAGTTCTCCCAGTCACCATCAGCTGCCCCATTGTATTTTCCTGATTCTCATCGATGGTCTGAAATCTCTTCCCTTTCCAAGGTGATTTTAGTTTTGGGAAAAGCTGGAAGTCACAGGGCACCAAATCTGGGCTGTAGGGGCACTAAGTCATCAGGGTGATTTGATGTTTCCCCAAAAATCTCTGCACAAGACATGAAGCATAAGTGCGCTTGTTTTTGTGATGAAGCTGGCAATCACTAGTTGACTATAGCTGGGGCCTCCTGAATCATACAAATACTTTCCACAGAGGAATGTTTAAGCTCAATGCAAAAGGTGATACAGATTCATTGCTCTACTCACTCAGTCATTTTGAATGCAAAGACCACACAGTACACATGCTCTCTCAACGATGTCTACCACCCCCACGGACAAGTACAATGAAGTCACCATTGTTCATGCATGCACGTCCCAGTCCACTCTCCTTGGCTGCCAAGTTACATTGATGTTGCACAAACTGTTCTCATTATGTTAGGAATGGTTGGACTTTTTCCAGACAGAACTTGTACATACATATGTATAATATATGTATAATGTGTGTGTGTATATATTTATATATATGTATATCTATATATAGATATGTGTTTATATGTATAGATACGTATATAAATTATATACTTATATATAAAACATATAAATATATATTTAAATTATAAGCATACATACATTATATATTTATAATGTGTATATGTATAAATGTGAGGGGTTTGCTAGGTCCTTTTGCATTTCAACATAAAAGATGATGCCAAGATAAGACAAGTTATGTCCCAGTTTGGATACTCCAATTTCCCTTCCCTGAATCCAGATTCAGTGGCAGCCAACACTAGAAGGGGTTGTTGGTGGGGTTCTTGGTTATGGGGAAAGCTACTATGTTTGCCCCTCACAACTGAAAGGATCTGAAAAAAAGATTTTGTGTGGAAACATGTGTTCAAGAGAAGATATTAAAAAAGCTCATTCAATCTTTCTCACACCCACATTTATTAGAGAGACACAGACCTAGAGGGACCTCTGCATTGTCAGTGCAGAGAGAGCATAATGAACACTGAGGTAGAATCACAATGATCCAAAAGAAAAGTCAAATCAACAGAATGATACTATAAGTGACTTCAGTGATAAGCCTATAAACAAAATAGAATAAGGGGCTAGAAAATATAAACTACATAAGATCCAATTTGCAATATTAACATAAATATACATTACTTTGAAATAAATCTAAAAGAACTGCTAAGTAAAATAACATTGATGAACATTTAAATAAATAAGAATACACTTTTTTTAATGAGAAAACTCCATTCTTTAGACTTGTCAAGAGTCTTCAATTTAATTCATAAATATAATGCAATAGAATAAAAGACATATGCAAAGTATTTTGAAAAATACATGGATGTGAATGGAAAAAAAACACTTTAAAAAACTTTATGCAGAGAATGAGGGACAGCTTACTGTAATCAAAAATGTTATAATACTATAATTACTAAAACATTATGTTGATGCAAGAATAGAGAGAAATGGAATCTACACAAGAGCACAGAAACACATTCATAAATTTTAAAAATTGAATAGAAATGAAGAACATTTTAAATTATATGTTTACATTATTAAATAATTGTTGCTAGAAAAATGAGTAACTTAAAATGGGAATTAATTAATTCAACAAATTTTATTTGCATACCTATTGTGTTCTGGGTAATATTCTAGAAGATAGGAATGGAAAAAATGACAAACTGATGCCTCGATGAGGAAAACATATTAGTGGAAAAATGGGCAAAGGGCATGAACAGAAAATTATCTGCACAAGTACAAACACACTACACACACTCCAAAAACAGAATGAATGGTAGTGTGCATATGACAATATCTTTTTATGGCTGATATACTTCATAATAGAAGTTATATACAGAAAATTATACAAGGATTTATTGTATAAGAATATTTACTACAGCCTTATTTAAAACAGAAAAACATAAAATAGAGTTAAACAAATCATGATAGTTTACATAATGATGAAATTCTATTAAATCCTATAAAGTTGAGTCTTAGATATTGTTCCCAGTATTGCATTTAATTAAATATATAACACAATATTGAATTATAATTTTATAACATAAGTAATAAGTTTACATATAATTTGTTCCTTCCCTTTTCATATATGTATGTATACATATATGAGTAAAATAAACCTAATAAAAGCAGTTTAAAGATAGCCCAAAACACAGCTATGATGAAATACTTAATTAAATTATTATACAACAATAGGATAGAATAATATTGACTTATTAAATGCTATGTTTTGAAATAATAATAATAATAAAATGTTCTCAACATAAGCTATTATAAAGAAATATTAAATATTAACAATAAATATTTCTATTTCTTATAGTGGACATGTTTTACTTTTATATTTAGAAGAGATGTTAAATACAATTTTCAACAGTCTAACTTATTGAACCCATTTCAATATTCTGTAATAGCAGTGGTTTTTTTGTCTATCCTTTCTGTCCTTACAATCCTAACCAGTACATTGTTGTACGGTGTTTTCTTTTAGGTGTGGGCATGCCTCTTTGGTCTGATTAAGTGGGGCTCCTGTTCCACTCCCCTGCAGTTCAACTGAGTGTTTGTTGAGATGAAGGCAACAAGAAGCAGGACAATATTATTAGGCTCCCTGCTGAGTCTTCCTATTTTCCAGAGATTAGACATATTTGCTCAAAAACACCAAGTTGCTGTATCAATGTCTCTCGCATTTCTTTTACACCCAGGGGCAAATGGCAACTTTCTCTTCTATCACTTTCTAGCTTAGAAGGTTGATACATATTTGCTCATTATTTAATAACAGCTAGCTCCCAGCATCAAACCATTCGTGAAAACTGTTGGTCTCACCCTGGTTGGTGTGGATTGAGTGCCCTCAGCATATTGAGTGCTGGCCTGCAAACCAAAGGGTCACCTGTCTGACTCCCAATCAGGGCAAATGCCTGGGTTGTGGACCAGGTCCCCAGTAGGGGGCATGCAAGAGGCAACCACACATTGATGTTTCTCTCCCTCTGTCCCTCGCTTCCCTTCTGTCTAAATATAGAGTAAATAAAATCTTAAAAACAAACAAACAACTGTTTGTCTCTGCCTGGGGAAGAGCTCTATGAGCTTTCAGCATTCTAGTGGTTGAGAATGGATTTGGGATGGTTCAACAAATTCTTTAAAATGTGATCCTCAGTTGGTTCATAGAATCCATTGGTTATCAATCAAATAACATTAATTATTACTGTTCCCTGAAACAAAGCTAAAATTTGTATTTTGTCCTTTGACAACGTGAAGTCTGCACGAGAGGGTAGAGAAGGCGTCATTTGTCAAGTACCAGATCACATGTGACATGAGAGAACAAATATTCTCCCACTCACCATGGTGCTTTCAATGTGATGAGAAAGAGTATTGACCTCACCCTGTGAGTCCAGTCACTTTTCCTTTAAAAAGTGTGGTGACCAAATTTTTTTCTGTGTGGAGACATTGGATGGACAAAATGAGTGAGATACTTCTCCACACATATGCCTCCCATATGTAAACATGTCCATGTATTTTCTTCCTCCCTTCTCTCCCTTCCATATGCACCTCTTGACTGCTTGCTGTGTGTGAGATCAAGTTTGAAGAGCAAGAGATACCATGGTAAACAAAACAGATGAGGTCCTTACTTTTACTGGGCTAGAGCTCTATGAGGGTGACAGACAAGAAGTAAGTTAATTAAATAACATAATTTCAGCTTGTGATTGAAAAACCTAAGGGAATAGGAAGTATCTGGAGAGAAATATAGGGGATGGAGTTATTTAGATAAGACAACACAGTTTTAAGGGGAGAAAGGATCTGTTCAGATTATCTTTAAAAAGATGACTCTGCCTTCTGTGTATAAAATGATTTCAGGGTGGTAAGAGTGGATGAAAGGGAACCTGATGACAGACCAATGGAGGAACACAGGTGAAAGACAATGATTGACTGGACTGAGGTGTATAAAACAATTTCACAAAAATGAAGAAAATAATTATTTATTTACCATTTTACATTTACAGTGGGATTTCCCATGCTTTACCTAAAATAATCTTTAAGGTTCCTTTCAACTTTAAAAATCTAAAAGTCAATCATGTATAACCTTAAGGGGATTCAACAATAACTGTTTCATTCTCTAAAATTGTTATAATACATTTAACATAGTGGAATTGCCATCCTTATCTATCCCAGTATATATCCAACTTAAAATGTTATCTTTAAATTTTAAATTTCAGAAATTATGTATTCTTCCTCTTTCAGATACTAGAGGTCAATTTTTACATTGGAATTAGCTGGTTTTAATTTATAGGTCAAGTTGTGTTTTCAATTTTATATTCTTTGGAACTAGTATGTATGGATGACTTCTCAGCCAGAATAACTCTGAAATGATGATAACCTATGTAAGACTGCTGACACGTTGTGATGTGGGTAATAAAGATAATATTTAGAAACCACAGTTAAGAATTTTTCCCTTATCATTCCACAATGAATGCTTTGAAAATTATATGATGATCTTTGAAACTGTTAGCAACGTTTATTAATTCAAGAACTTGGTAAGATGTTGGTTAATAAAATAGAAATAGCCCCAACCTTTGCTATTTACAGGAAGTTTCTGGGATAATATTAATAAAGATGTATGCGTGTGTGTGTGTGTGTTGATACGTGTCATAAAGAATATGTGCAGGCCACAGTGACACAGAGGAGAGGTGATATGGCACCCACTCATGAGGATGGTTATTAAAGGCCTCTCTTAGGAAGACACTTTTAAGCTCACACATATTTCAGCCATATGAAGAGTAGAGGGAACAGCATTCCAGGTAGGGGACATTTCATACACAAAAGTTTTTAGACAGGAAAGGGCTTCAACATTTCAGGGAAGAGAAAGGAGGCCAATGAGGCTACAAGCAAATATGTAAATGAACCTGAACAAAAAGCAGGAGTTAGATCCACGTAGAGATCTGCAGCTATGGTAAGCAGTTTGGATTTTAGTTCAAAGGCAAGTAAAAGACACTAAGGGACCACATGCATGACACAACATGATCATATTTGTGTTTTTTTTTCTTCTTCAGAAGATTACTTGGCGCCATATAAAGAATGGAGTGGAAGACAAGAGTTGGAAATAGTGTAGAGCAATGAAAGGATTATTTCATGTTCAGAGGAGAGATAATGGTTGCTCTACTTACACTAGAATTGTCAGACACAGAGATGTTGACAAATTAAAGATACATTTTTTCAGATAGAATTAACAAGACATTATGTTTGATTAATAGGAGGTGAGGGAAAGAAAGAAAAATGGATAACTTGTAGGCTTCTGGTTTTAGTAATGGTAGATGCATGTCACCTTACAAGAAAAAGAGGACTGAGAGAAAATATTTGGCAGGAAAAATCAGCCATGCTTTACTGTAAAAAAACTTAAACCAATAATTCCAAAATGCCTTGGAATGCTATTAAAATGAAGTTTAAGTTACAAACCTGTAGGAAAGTAAGAAGAGGGATCCAGGAAGAGAGAAAAATTTAATATTAGAACCTAGTGACCAACACCCAAATAAAAGGGACTGATGAAGGGTTGTTAAACCACGTTCTGAGCATAACTGAAAATGTTTGGTGAACCACACTAATGATTATCTATTTACTATACTTTAATTGGATTATCTCATTTAATTTCATAAAGCTGAGAGGCAGGCACTATTTTTTTCATCCCCATTTTATAAGAAAATTTAAATTTAGAGAGAGTAAGTTACATCTGGTTTAAGGAGGGTAAGACATAAACATGTTAAAGTGAGGTCATCATCTAAACATATGCTTAACCCTTAGCTATACTACCTATGTTGGTCAAGTCAGAAATCTTACCTCTGTTATAAAAAACAAAAAGAAAACATTTAAATGCTTTAAAGACAAATGTCGGATTATTAGATTTTCATTTTAAGAAACAGTTGGTATATGTTTCTATTCAGGACTCAGGTATTTACAAAAATTGCCTTATAAATATTTCTGGCTTATAAGCCAAACTTAATTTCTAGTACAAGTCACCATTCCACTGGTAAAGTGAAAGGTAAAAACTTAATCTCAGTCAATTTTTATGTTCATTGGCAAGAGCTTGAGGGAGATGGGCAATAATTAGCTTGAAATTATTACTATCTATGTTTGTGTCATCTAAGATATTCTTAATTTTGTTTCTTCCTCTCATATGGTAAAGACAGGTTACCAGCAAGAACGCTCTTTGGGTCTGGGATTATTTTAGCTAACTGCAGAGCATTCTCTGTCTCAGTGGAAAGACATGCTGCTACCAGAAAACACTGTGTCACAGAGAGTTCTCCATTTACATTTGTGCACCAGTCCAAAATCACATGCTGGTATTAGAAACCAGAGCAATGCACTCATGCCACCACCAGCACCACTGTGAGGCATTGTCCAGGTCAGGGCAGTTATAGAGGCTCTGTAATGATACCTGGAATCAGATGCATTAGAGTTTTCTTTTTTATTTTTTGGATGAGTCCCTTATCCACATGCTCCATATTTTGTAAATTTAAAAAATCCATATTGGTCAAATTACTTTTGTTTTGATATGTTATTATTGAAATCGAATGTATCTTAATTAATTTAGTTTATAGGATTAGATAAGAATTGCCTGAGAATTTCTACCAGCTGAGAGAATAGAGACTATTGAGAAGAGAGACAGTTGATGATGAAGATTGTAAAGCAGAAGGCTTTACTGGAGAGTCCTTGAAAAGGTGAGAATGAATGGGCTCATGGGGAAGACTGGAAATAATGACCTGTGGTGGGAGAATATGGCCACATCATTCTCCATGACTGATGCGAAAAAGAGAGAATGGATTTGAATGCAGCTGTTAGAATACGATATGGTGGTAACATTATGTTTTCGGTAAGCCAAAATGCATTGATTCTCTACTAGTAAGATTGTTTTTTTGAGTAGAGGCCTGAAAGGATATAGTAAACATTTCATATAAAAATTGAGAGGAATCATGGGAGAAGCTGATCCAATAAAATATTAAGACAATTCGCAGGACCAAGCTGAGTTTGGAGACTGTGGACATGGAGTGGCTGTCAACCTGAATCTTCTGTGTCAGAAGTAAAAAGAAAGAAAATAGGTTGGAAAGTGTATTCAATGTTTGGGTTACCTCTCATAATTAAGACAAAAGAGCTGGACTACAAAGCAGGGTTTGGAATATGGGTTATGTGAACAAATGGTGAAACCACTACTGGCTGTGGAAGGAAGAAGAACCAAGAGGTTTTTCTGATGGACTGAAGAGAAATGGAGAGCAATAACAACATAAGGGTTGCACAGGTAATACATATTTGAGGGTTTATCATGTGCCAGATATGATGCTGCATAAAGCATTGCTTTGATGAAGACTCATTCCAGTTCCAGAGGTTGGTATCACTCTCTTTGTTCTGATGAATCATTTTAGAAATTTAAAACTTTATTTTCAAAATCATTTTATTTACATTTAAGAAGGGCCTGGATATTACTACACAATCAAAAGCAGTACCAGTGGGTGCAAAGCACATGGACAGGTGGGAGATTATGATGTGCAGGAGGAATGTTAGAGGTCAAGGTTTCATAATTTAAATTGTTTCACTAATGTCTAGAATTAGATATGCGAAACTGAATTCGAACAGAGGTAATGGTATTTGCAGTGACCTTATTCTTATATGTACATTAAAATATCCTAGAATAATATCGAGGATTAAAATGAAGGGAAGAAGGGAGTGAGAGAAATAGACTGAGTTATACAGTGATGAAAATCAGGAATTAGAGGTTCTGAGTGCTTGCTCTCACCCTGCAACCAAAGGCTTATGTGTATGAGAACCCTTTGGTTTTCAGGTTAACAGATATTAACTCAAACACTGCTGAAGAAATAAAATTTTGTTATAATTTATTCAGGGATGTCTCATGAACCCAAGGACCTTAATGCAATTGGGCCTCAGGAACAAGACCAAGGAGAGATGTAGGGAAATCCAGAAGTGCTATCAAGCCATCTTTGAATACCGCCTCTCCCTTTTGTCCCTGCCAACAACCTCCTCTCTCTGCAGAGTACACAGTTAAAATGACTGACCTCTGTTCCTAATATTTTATATCTGTTCTTTTAGGTATAACCTTTCTTAAGATTCAGTTTTGAAAATTCCTGGGGGAAAAAAGGAGTACTAGAGAGCCAGATGCTCACCATAAGATTATATTGTGTAAAATGTTTGCTGTAAAGGAGACAGTGGTGATGAGAGGCAATTTCTTGAGAAAACAGAATGGGTTTATAGCCCTTACGTTGTCCTTTGTGCTATGGGCCTATGCCTATTATCTTGAAAAAACACAGTTCCAGTTTCTAAGCTTTGATTTCAGTGAGAATTTACCTCCCCTGAGCCCTTTCCCCTGCCAGCCTACCTCTTCTCATATTTTTGTGATAGCACTCTTGCAAAATAACTTGAAGGCATAAAATTAATAAAATAAACTGGTGTCTACCAGGTGAGCAAAATGAATGTACTCGAGAATCTCAAGCAAGTTAAGATTGGTATTAAAACTTTGTAGATCCTGTGTTTGTCCCTAGAACTCCTTGTCTAGGTCCCAATTCTGACACCTCGACTACCTGGGAATTACAGTGTTAAAAAGGCAATAATCTCCTTTGAGTAGTCATACTAAGAGGGATATCCAAGCAGGAAAATTGTCTATATACCATGTTCAAATGAATGGTAAATTTGAATGGAATTGATAAGTCTTTTAAATAAAGAATCACCTTAAGTGGCTGCATTAATTATTGCCATCAATACAATCAAGGGGACTAAAAACTTGTTTATAGTAATGGAAATGTAGGAGGCATTTTTCTTCTTTCCTAAGTATCTTCTCATCTGTCAGAGGAAACAGAAATGGTTCTGGTTATTCTTTGTGGACAGGGTTAGGAAGAAAAATCTACTAAAATTTTATTAAATACCTACTTTATAACAGTACTAAAAGTAGGGAGTAAATTAATTAATTAATTATTGTTGTTCAAGTACAGTTGTCTCCATTTTCCCTCCACCACTCCCCCGACACACTCCACCCACATCCACCTCCTCCCCTTGATCCTTCTACCTCCTTTGGCTTTGTCCATGTGTCCTTTATACATGTTTCTTGATGACCCTTCCCCTACTTTCCCCTATTATCCCTCTCCCCTCTCCTCTCTGGTTACTGTCAGTTTGTTTTTTATTTCACTGTCTCTGGTTATATTTTGCTTGCTTGTTTGTTTTGTTGATTAGGTTCCACTTGTAGGTAAGATCATATGATACCTGTCTTTCACCACCTGGCTTATTTCACTTAGCATAATGCTCTCCAGATCCATCTACACTGTCACGAAGGGTAGGAGCTCCTTTTTTCTTTCTGATGTGTAATATTCTATTGTGTAATTATACCATAATTTTTAATAAGCTAATTAATTTGTATCACTTTTAGGAAAGCTGTTATAAACTCATCAACAGACTATGCCTTTATGGCATGTTACAGTCCTCTGTTAAGAGGCCATCATTTTGCCTTTGAGTTCTGGGTTTCCTTTTTCATTTTAATAGAATTTTTCAGAATTCTGGTTCCTGAAGAGAATAGAATGATTTTCCAGGGGTGGATGGGCAAGGGTTAAAAGCTTTGCTGACTGTAAGGAGAAGCAGGTAGCCCTGGAAGGAGGGCAGGATTTTGTGGTTACCACAAGAGGCAACAGTGTACCCCTCTGCTGCAGAGGACCCCCATGGGAGTCAGGATCCCAGCTGGGTGAAAGCTGCTGGGATGGCTGTGAAGGCTCAGCTTGTAACCTGGGTGCCTAGTGCTTCACATAAGGTCAGCAGAGAGGACTTCGGTACGGGTCGGTGCTCTGAGAACTTCCAGACCTGGTATATCTTCTACATAAAATCATGTACCAGGAAGAAAAGGTAATTACAGCAGACCAAAGCCTGGGCCTTTCTCATGATTTCAGGGATTTAATACATGACAGGTTTCATGTGTAATCCAAACAAGGTAGGGAAAGCACTGAAGAATTACTATGGGTGGACTTCCCTTCAACTTTGAAAAACAACAATATGGGATGTCTTTGGTATATTTTTTTAATAAAGTATTTAAAATATATGTATGTTATAAAAGTTTCTTACACTGTCTGTGTAATATAATAGATATATATTACACATATATTATATATATTGCATATATTACATATATATTTTTAGATATAGCTAATATATATTATATTAAATATTTACTGTAATCCTATAAAGAAGATATTATTGTACCCACTACACATATGAGGAAACCAAAGTTCAGAAATAAATTATGACTTACCAAAGATTATATATAAATGTCAAAGTGAGGATTGAAACTAACACCATTCTCTCTACCTCTCTCCCCCTTCTAAATATGTGGACATGCATATAGATACATGTGTAAACACATCCATAGGAAAATGCATCCATGCAAACATATACAGGTATCTGTAGCCTCTATATATGTAGGACACTTTGTTATTCTCCCTTGTATGTTTCTCACATCTTTTCCCTTTATCTTTCTCAATAGATGCTTTTCTTTATATCTCTCTATTCATTTACAAGCACAGATATTTCTGTTAATTTTTTAATATAAGTAAATACACTTTTCTTAAAGGTACAAAATTCTAAGTCAATCAGCTTTCCTAGTTTGCTCACAACTGTCCCAATATTAAAAGTAAAGTCCCATGTCCCAAGAAATCTCTCAGTATAAGGTGGATTGAAACAATTGGTCACCTGAAGCTCAATGAAGATATTTAAAACTGAAAATTTTGGAAGTAATAATGTAAAAAGGCCTGTGACAGTTCATAACACAGAATAAATACAGAGTTAAGTTTAAATCATTGCAAACTCCAAGCAAGAACTGAAAAATAAAATAACCTAGGAAATTAAAACGTACTATATTTAAAAATTTTCATTCAGGGAAGAGGTAAAATACACTACTTCATTCTTAAAATTAAAATATTGAGAAATATAACATAAATATGTATTAGAGCAGGTTAAGATCACCACTAGGAGATTAAAAATAGTTACAAATTTTGTAAAACATTTTAAGTGTGATATACATATTATAGATATAGTCATCTGTACATTAGTTATATGTCAACTTGATTTATTATTTCTGTTTTGTAATAAATATATTTATACTTTAAGGAATATACACCTACATCATAATATATAAAGGCTTCATAGCACTCGGTTTTATGGACTTGATACAGTCTGGTAGCTAAGAGCAAACTTGGAAACCAAACAGCCCTGGTGACAGGGGGCAAGTTAAATAATAGCTCTATGCCCCAGATGGGAGAATTAAGTGATTTGGTGCTAGTAAGCACATATACATAAAAGTATATGGTGCAAGAAGATTAGCTATTATCATTTTTATTAATCCATATAACAAATTTAATCAACTCTTGTATTTGCATGTTTATTTTCTATAAAATAATCAATTTATTTTTTAATAAAAAATGCTTATTTATCAATATTTTCTCCATAAAATTCTACAAAGACCATTAAAATTCAAGCCCTTTGGTTATGACGCCAGTTAACTTGTCTATTATTATTCTCTTCCTGACATTTGATTTTTATCCTGTATTTCTAGATGCTGCTTCACCAATCTACATTCCCCTGGCACACTTATTACAACAACAAGGTTGTTGTGTATGGTTCACTTCCACTTATCAATAATCTTTTACTGTTTATGCTATTAGAGTTGTCCTCTCTTTCTCTCCCTTTGCCCACCTCCTCCCAGCTCCACCTCAACCCCTCCCTCAGCCAATTCTCAAACCGTTGTCCATGTCCATGGTCATGCATAAATGTTCTTTGGCTAATCCCTTCACCATCATTAGTTTAACAGTAACAATGAGCAACTATGACACAGAGTGGGATATAAATTTGCATTTAATCTCAGATAGCTCTATTGTAAAAATATATTATTCATTTGCTGCCATGAGGTTTCAAGTGACTGAGACTTTTCTTAGAATCCCATCCCATTCACAGGCTAAGTCACTCCTGCTGTCTTACTTTTTCTGTCTCTCTCTTCTCTACCTCTCTCAATTTCTTTATATCTTTCTTCCCTTCTTTACAAAATTCATTTTTTGTTTCTTTATTATGAAGAGAAATTTATCCCTCCCCTGGAAACTTTACTTTTTACACTCAAAAGTAATATGTATTTTTTTCCAAGACAATATAACCACGTGACGTCAACATGAATTATTATGCTCCCCTAAAAGGCCAAAGTCCAAGAAGCATTTTTCTTTCCACAACATTTATAAATAGATGTCTTGATTATAGAGAATATTTATTGATACAGATTAAAAAACATTGCTTCCCAGCAGGGGGATGTGTCTCCCTTACTTCATGAAAATGCATATTTTCCCAGGATACAGCTTTCTCGGAACAAGTCTGTGCACCTCTGTTTGCTGTAGTTAGTTCTCCAAAGTAGTAATGAAGGAGCATAAAGGGTATTCTGGAACTCTCTCATATTTCTAGAATGGATTCTAAAGTGTCCAGAACCTCTTTTATGAAAAGGGGAAATCTTTTATTTGTGAGTCATGCTAAAACCATGTTACATCAGGGGGAAAAGTCATGTAAACCTTCTTCTGAACTTCTGCATCTTCTTCCTGACTCCAAACCACTAGGTCATTGGAATACCTTAAGATACCAGGTTCAGAACCACACACAAAGACACAATTTGTGGTTCAAGGGTATGGTACATACCAGGTACCTGTGCCTTTATTTTCTTTTGCTTGCCTCAGAGGCATACCCTCAAACCCACCTAAAATAATTTCCCCCAGACTCCAGTTACCCCATAGCTTCCTTCCCAGGTATTATGATTCCTAGTATTTACTCCATTTCTGACTTCCCCACATTCAGAACCTTACTTTCACATCACATGTTTGTAGCTTTGATGACTTAATTTTTTCCTTGCTAAGTCTGACTTGGAATTGTATCTCGTGTTTGGATTTACTCTGCCTCTGTCATTTTAAGAGCTCTACACTATAAAGTAAGACTGGCAAAGAGACCTCTACCATAGAGCTACTCAACTTAAACTTCAAGGCCTCTCTCATGCATAGACCCCTGTGAGAGCCACCAGTTCCTAAGAGTGGTAGAGTATTTTGGAGAGGAAAAGGCAGATTGCATTTCCATGTGTGCATTTATGACAAATTGTCTAAAATAATTGATCTCAAAAGAAAGAAATGTGGGTATCTGAGGCTCCAATAAATGTTTACAATTTCGTTCTCATTCTAAGTAAATATTCTGTTTAATACCAAATTTTGCACTTGTAATTTTGTATTCTGTTTCTTAAAGAGATCCCCTTATATTGTATAAGCTTCATGCCCCCATATAACCTGGATCAGACCTTGACCACTAAATCCAGATTATTCATGATAACTTTTAAGCAGTATATAGGCAAACTAAATGGAATTATTCCTATTCCTTAAAAAATAAGATGATCATAAAAAGAAAATCAGAAAATTCAGCAAATTGATTGATAATATGAGTTATCTAAAGAAATGTTACCTAAGTAGTAGATTACAGTTGACCCTTGAACAAGGCGGAGTTTAGGTGTGCTGACACCATGCAGTCAAAATTTGCATTCAACTTTTGACTCCCCCTGAACTTCAGTCATTTCTTGGTATTAGCAGGGGATTGATTCCAGGATCCTCCAAAATAGAAAATTTCATGGATGCTCAAGTCCATTATATAAAATGTCATAAAACAATGCTCACAGTTGGTCCTCCATGTCTGAGGATTCCCAGCCACAGATCAAAAACCCTGTTTTCAGTCTGGGGTTGGTTGAGTCCTCTGATGCAAAACCCTGGGATATGGAGACTCTACTGTGTATCTATTGAGAAACGCGTATGTATAAGCAGGCCCACACCATTCAGGCCAGTGTCATTTAATGTATCTACTAGCTGTAAAGTGAAGAGAGTAAGTCCTGGGAACTTAACCAAGCTTTTTCTTTAAGAAGACAGAAGCCACATGTATTTAAACATTTTTAGGATAAATGAATTAATAGGTGAATATAAAAGAAGCCATATCTTTATAAAATCTCTGACTAAAGAGTTTACTTTTCTAAAGAATAGAAAAAGAAAGGAAAGAACTGGAAAGTGTCAATATTTTTAGCACTGTCTAGGAAAGAACATGTCCTGGGCACCCACAAAAACTAGGTACTTTAGATGGCACTCACCATGTAGCCCCGTGTAGCAGACTTTCACTGCAGTCTTACAGAGCTCCAGGGCACTGATCATTAACCATCAACTGCATTTGTCAATTAAATTTTCATTCCGACAATTGCTTATATAGAATTCCCTTCAGGAAGAGAGGATATTGGCCAGAAAAGTAAACTCTGGCTATTATTTAAGTTCATGTAAGGCTTCTATTACTATTATAATTTAATCTTCTTTCTAATTATAAGGGGAGACTGAATAGAGGCATCCTTAGTATGTAGGAAAAAAGTTTCAAGAGTGAAACTAGAAAAATTAGTACATAATGGCCATAACTACTTGGATAATTTTTGTGCATATAAGGCTTAGGACTATGGATATCAGTGCCCTTTTCTGTCTGTTCTCTACATTCAGTTATGGGCTATGGCCCTGCACTGGGCCACATCTTTTCTCTCCCACAGAGGTTCAATTAGGGAACATCCAAGGCTCCAACTAAGATCACATTATCACTCTTTAATGTCACAATAATAAAGACACTCTGTTCCATGCTGTGTCATCAGCCAAAATTTCCAGAACACAATTAGTACTATTTTATTTCCTGGGGAAAATGCTGATGACTACAAAAAGGAAAGAGCTTGTATTAAGTAGGCAAAGGGGTGGAAAGTAGTGACATTAAGAAAAAATACAGCCAAGTATGGCTGTTAACAACAGATCTTCAGGGACTTGCAACCCTAGACCAGATTAGGTTCCCTTTTTTTTTTCAAGAAATTATGATTAATAGCATCAAAATATATTTAAGATATATATTGTGTTAATAAATGTGAAATGTTAAGGAGAAACAGAATATTTATGTAGCTTTAAAGTTCCTCTTCCATAATTATTTATTAATTACTTTAGTGTCTTTAACATATGTTTATATAATATTTGACTCTCCTCACTCCAGGAAGTAAAGACTAGTTCTTTACACTTGAGTGTGGCCTGAACTTAGTATCTCATTTCTAATAAATAGACTATAGAAAGGATAAAGTACTAGTTTTAGAGTGGAGACATTGATGGACGCCACCTCCACCAAGTGACCAAGGTTAACGTTGTTAAGTCATATTAATTTCATGTGTCCTCCCACCACAGATTATGTGATGAAAAGGGCACTTCCCCCTGCAGTATTCTTTCCAAAAAAATTAACCTCAGATTATGAGAAAATATCAAATACACATAAGTTTAGGGTATTCTATATAACATGTGGTCAGTGCTCTTCAAAAAAATTCAAGGAAAAATTAAAAGCTGAGAAACTGTCAAGTATTTGACAAGACTAAGGAAACCTGATGATAAAATAAAACATAGTGTTATGGGCTGAATTGCAGCCCCACAAAAGTCATATGCTAAAGTCCTAACCCTCAGCACTTTAGAAGTATCTGGATTAGGAGATAAAGTATTTAAAGATGTTTTTAAGATTAAATGAGGTCATTGGGGTGGGTCCTAATTCAACATGACCAGTGTTCTTATAAGAAGAGATTAGGATGCAGACAAACACAAGAGAAAAGCCATGTGAAGACAAAGGGAGAATATACGGCCATCCACAAGACAAGAGGAGAGGTCTCAGGAGAAATTAACCTTTGCCAACACCCAGCCTGTTGGACTTCTAACCTCCACACTCTGAGAAAAGAAATTTCTGCTGTTGAAGTCACCCAGTCTGTGGTACCATATTATGGCAGACCTAGAAAATTAATACACAAAGTGTCCTGGATTGGATCTTTTCCCCAAAAGGGACATTAGTGGAAAAACTAGTGACATCTGATTAAGCCCGTAATTTAGTTAATGGTATTGTGCATATGTTAATTTCTCAATTTTGATAAATGTACCAGATATTATGATAGGATATGTTAATATTAAGGGGTAACTGAGCAAAGAATATATGAGAACTCTTTCTAGTATCAATATCTTCAATTCTTTTGCAAATATGTAATTATCTCAGAATTTTAAAAAAAATTAAAATGTACCCTGGCTGGTGTAGCTCAGTGGATTGAGCATCAGCCTGTGAACCAAAGGGTCGCTGGTTCAATTTCAGGGCACATGCCTGGGTTGTCGACCAGGTCCCTAGTAGGGGGAGCGGAAGAGGGGGAGAAACATCAATGTGTTTCAATCTTCAACCTCTTTCTCCCTTCCTTCCCCTCTGTCTAAAAATAAAATAAATAAAACTGTTAAAAACAATTAAAAATGTAAGGACAAAGATAAAACAGAACATGCATAAAATAGGGCATCCCAGAAAAAAAGAAGAAACCTGACCTCACTATAAAAAAGTAAAGTAAAAGAGACACATGGCAGTGAGATCAGAAAGGAGGTAACAGTGGCAGGGGAAAGGGCGCCAAGGATTTCTCTCACTTTGATTTAGCATTCATTCTCTGCAGGCCAGATCCTGCGGTGGGTCTTTATGTACATGCTTTCACTTAATCCTCTGGCAACCTTACTTACATGAGTATATAACACTGGAATCCCTTCTCATTTTAGTCTTGACAAAACAGAATCTGATTCCCAAATTTTCAAAGAATAGGTGAACAGGGGATTCAGAAGTCACTTTATATTGAGAAGTCAGCACGCTGAAAACTGAACCAGAGTCCTCACCCTCAACTGTGTTTTCTGTAGCATTAAACAGATCACTCATTGTTTATACTCACCCTATTCATCAACAAGATGGGTCACTTAAAAGTCTTAAATGTTTCTCACTCACAAGTATGTTTGTTCTTGTGTTGTTTCAAAGATGATGATGAAGAGGAGGAAGAGGAGGAGATGATTGTTGTAGGTTACTTGTTCCCTCCAACCCACAAGTCTCTAAAGATATGTTGCACTTCATGTTATGAACTCATATACTAGAAAACTAACAATAGTTTTGTAGTTCCCTTCATACACAGTGTCTTTCAATGCACTTCAAATAATGAAAAGCACCCCATCCTTGACAGGGCCTATCAGGCAAGAAATGCAGGGTTTGTGACGTTGCATTAGAGTTTTGAGGGCATTTAGAAATTTACTTTTTTATTCAAGCAGGAGAATAATGTTTCAGACTCATGAAGCAACATACATGGATGTGCAGAGATATAAGATAAACTAGCACTTTTAGAGAACTATGAGCTCTAGTCCTTGTTTGATGTGAGTTAATCACACATGACTTGTGGGCTCATTCAGCATACTGCCTTGAACCTACTCTTACTTGAGTGCAATGTCTCTGTGCTTAACCATGGCCTTCTTTATATGGCCATGGGTATTCAGAAGCTTAGAAGATATTTTAGTATATGTGTGATACTTTAGTGTGTGTGTGTGTGTGTGTGTGTGTGTGTGTAGCAATCAATAAATCTTAGCAGTTATTTGTTGGTCAATATCAAATCTTAAATTCAGGAGATATTTATCTTTTACCAGAAATAGGGTTGTAAACATCTTTGGTTGTAACTGAATGTAAACAAAGCAAAAAGCTGTATTTGGCAATTTGAGTTCTGGCAGTAGAGATGGATAAAAAAGTCTTATGTATTTAAATGAGATCACATTATAATATTTTTGCTAAGAAATTAGAAGAGAACATTTAGATAATACATTAATTTTAAAAAGATAAAAATGAATGAGATCTAAATGCTTTAAAATGATCTATTAGAGGGTATTTGTGAGACTCTATAGAGACCCTGAACTCATGTTACAGGGGCGAAAAAGTAAAAATTGTTTCATATTTCCATTCTAAAATAGTGAAAATTGTCATTAATTGCCAAACGTAAATATCCAATCTGGCACGCATTTTCCAGAAAAAGTATGAATATTTTAAATGTTTCAGAAGTCTTCCCACATCCTGGGTTGATACTACTCATTTCTGTGAAAAACACCACACTTCACAATGTCTGAATTCTGGACATTAGTAATCCTAGTGAGCATTTACATAACATTCTCTTTTGTAGAAATTCTTCCACAAGATGCTTTACATTACATTTGGTTCCAACCCCTTTATGTAGATAAGGAGCAAGTCATTACTGAGTTTAGTTAAAAAAGTGGACTCTAAGGAATTAATTTGGAATCTGTAACATGCAAGCTGAAGAAACCCAGATATAAGGAGCATAGTGCAGTGCAAGGAGCAAGGCCTCTTTTTATCAGGTAAATCTGACTGTCAATCAAATCTCTATCACATATTCACTGTAAGACCCTGGGAATGCTGTCAGTAATATTATAATGCCTCTATCTTATTGTTGGTATAAGGAGTAAATGAGCTTAAAAATATATCTTTAAATATTAGCAACAGTTCCACCCTGCCACTAATATTTTATGTTATCCAGTGTCTTTCTATTGTAGACAACTCCACTCTTAACAAGTCAGGGAAGAATGAGAAGAATGACAGGGCAGAACATGAAGCAGATACAAAAAGTCTTGACTTTTTTGCCTTGAAAGTTTTCCCTTAGAGTTGATGTCAGGTATCCTGAAAGAATGCAGTTGATAGAAGAGGAGAATTGGTTCTACTGAAGTTAGAGAAGGTCCTCCTTACTATGACTAGGGTGAAGGGCTGGGACCAGCAAAGAATAATTATGCACAAAGCATTTCTTAAAGGGCTCCTGTGCCCAACCCTAGGTCAGACCACCAGGTGTGGCACTAGGAGGTGAGGTGCTAGAGCCTGAGAGAGGTGAGGAGGACTCTTCTTGGGGACAACAGAAGAGGCAGCACAGAGTAGGAGGTTGGAGCCCAACAGTGTGGGAAGAAGCAACTCTATGTGAGGTAGCACACTGAGTTAGAGTCCAATGTCACAGCCTGAGAGAGGTAAAAAGGATAGGTGGGAAAAGACAGGCAGTTGCTATCTTTAGCATACAGGAGAGGAGCACCGCTTAAACAAGTAAGTATTTCAGGATAATGGGAGCCAGGTTTTCTCACTGTTGGAGATGGAATGTATAGATATGAAAAGAGAGAAACCTAGAATAAATTATATAGTGTAGCACTGGAAATCAAAGTATCATTGTGAACTCATGGCTTTCAGTCTAAACAAAAATAAAACTAAAAAGCTTCTGCACAGCTAAAGAAACCATCATCAAAATGAAAAGGGAACCAACCATATGGGAGAACATATTTGCCAATAATACATCAGACAAGTGTTTGATGTCGAAATATATAAATAACTCATCTGACTCAACACCAGGAAGACAAGCAATCCAACTGAAAAATGGGCAAAGGACCTGAACAGACACTTCTCCAAGGAGGACTTACACAGGGCCCAGAGACATAAGAAAGGATGCTCAGCATCACTAGCCATCAGAGAGATGCAAATGAAGACCACAATGAGATACCACTTCACACCTGTCAAAATTGCCACCATTAATACATCAACAAACAAGTGCTTGTGAGGATGTAGAGAAAAGGGATTCCTAGTGCACAACTGGGATTGCAGAATGGTGCAGCCACTGTGGAAAACAGTATGGAATTTCCTCAAAAAACTAAAGATTGAACAGCCCTTTGACCCAGCAGTTCGACTGTTGGGAATATACCCTAAGAATCCCAGAACATGGATTCAAAAGAACTTATGCACCCTTATGTTCACAGCAGTATTATTTACAATAGCCAAGTGCTAGAAACAACCTAAGTGCCCATTAGTAAATGAGTAGATAAAAAAAAAACAAAAAAAAAAAAACGTAGTACATAATGGAATACCACACAGCAGAAAGAAGAAACCCTTTTACAACAGCATGGATGGAACTGGAGAATATTATGCTAAGTGAAATAAACCAGTTGGTAAAAGAGAAATGCCATATGACTTTACCTATATGAGGAACATAATGAACAAAAATAAACTAACAAGCGAGGTAGATCCAGAGACATAGAAACATGGAACAGACTGACAGAGACCAGAGGGTAAAGGGGAGGATGATAATGATGGAAAGAAGGTGAAGGGACTAGCCAAAGAACATGTATAAATGACCCATGGACATGGACAACAGTGTGGGAATTGACTGTGGGAGCAGGGGTTGGGCTGGGCAGAGGAGGGAAAGGTGGGGGGGAATGAGGCAACTGTAATAAAATGAAAATTAAAATTTTTAAAAAAGAAATAAAAATAAACTGAGATGTGTGTGTGCATGCATTCAAACTAGTTCCCTCCAGTGAGAGAACCTGGAAGTAACCATATCCCAGTAGTTATGAGCGCACTCAATGCCCATTTTATTTATTTCTAAGTAATATCTCCTACTAAAAGGAATATAGATTTCTAGGAGAAGTGACTGATCATAGGGCCCAGAAAGTACAAGATGAGCCTGGAACATATTGTAGTATCAGAAAATAAGAAAGGAGTCAAGGAATGGTGAAAACATGTCAAAAGAACATATGCTTTTCTTGACAAGAAGACCACTTGGAGTGGTCTCTATTAAATCTGAAAAGAATTAAGCATGTAAATAACTAAGAAGTTGAGTAATTAAAGGGAAGATAATATTCTTTTTACTACAGAATACCAACAAATAAAAGTAAAAGGAATTATGGAATAAGAAAATTGACTTTTGGCAATCATAATTGTAATACTTAATATGTCCAAGGAATGTTAATGATACTAATACAAAACTGTATTCGATGAATAGTTAGATATTATCATAGTCTCAAATTATCTCTGAAAAATTACTTATAAATTGCAAAAAAGGAATAAATTTATAGTGGAAAAAATTTGGCAGATTCTATTTTAATCAAAAGACCAAATTTTGTATCATCAGTAATGGGACAAATCAATATTGTACACCACCTGATAGGAGGCAATAAATAGAACACTTTTGTGATATTTCTACCCAAATTAAATAATCTGAAATTAATCATGAACAAACATCAAACTAGCCCAAATTGAGGGATATTCTACAAAATAACTGAACTGTAATTTTCAGATGGTGAAGTTTATGAAAGTTAATAAAGACTGAAGAACTATTCCATATTGAGGATAGGACAGTTAAATATAATTGCAATGCACTGGAGTTATTGTATCAATGGTAGTGATATCTTAATATATTAATGTTAATTTTTTGCTTTACTGTTTAAAAAAGATTTTATTTATTTATTTGTAGGTAGAGGGGAAGGGAGAGAGAAAGAAAGGGAGAGAAACATCAATGTGTGGTTGTCTCCTGCACCCCCCCTTCTGAGGACCTGGCCTGCAACCCAGGCATGTGCCCTGACTGGGAATTGAACCTGTGATCCTTTAATTCACAGGTTGGTGCTTGATCCCTTAAGCCACATTAGCCAGGGCTTTTTTGCTTTACTTTTTTAATAGTTAAATTATTTTAGATTGTGGCATCAAGTTGGCAGTTTATAATTCAAATGGTTCAAAAATATACTTTGTACTAGTTTTAAGATTTTATGTAATTTTGAAATTATTTGAAATAAAAAGAGGAAAAAGCTAAATGAAACTATTTAATTAAACTAATAGGTGGTTTGTGTGCAGCTTAATAGGACTTGTCAACAGCTCTAGCTTTGCCTCTAAATCACTGTGTGTACTTGGATGAGTCATTTCCCTTTCTAGGACATTAGAATATGAATCTGTTGGGCATTATGTTTGTTTCTGAATTCAGGCACCTTAGAATTTTAGAATGTGGGTTTCTGGCACAGAAGACAACCTTTGTGAAGTTATAATAGTGTGCTAAATTGTTAAGTTCTTCTAGGGTAACGTCGCACCATCCTTCTCTCAGTTTTCTTAGATACAGGAATAGGACACTTCAGGCACTGGGCTTTGCCTCCCAGCAGTGGTGTATGACATAGTGTTTGTGCTTACAGTGGGCAGTTTCCAACTCTGCCAATGATTTGACATGGTTTGACAAAGAGACAATATGTTTATGGGCTCATATTTCTTCTCTACTCAACCTTAAGATTCAAATCCAGTGTAGGAGCTGAATCAGGAGGGAAATCAATAGATGGTTGGACATTTTAATACACATTATAAAAATTTAGTCTCTATGACAGTGAACATAAAACACTTAAAGTATATCCTATGTCTATCTTATTTTTATTTATATCTACAGTGCCTAGAATACTAAATAGGACATAACAGACAAGCAGTAGT
>PVJD01011509.1:0-45791 GCA_004026545.1 Mormoops blainvillei
TATTGCTTTTCTTTACATTTGTTCGATGTTCATATTCTTTGATATTCACCTATAAGATCCTACGTAACTTTGTTTCCTGGCCTGTTGGGTACTCTTTACATCTACTTAAAGTATATTCATTAGAGGGAGACCAACACCTTTATTTTTATTTTGAAATGAAAAATCATTTTTTATCATTTTCAGTTAGTCTTTGTTCATACTGAAGAAGACATCAGATACCAAATATTTTCTTCCAAATGTCCCTATAACTAACACTTAATACTTCTTCCTCTCTACCAGCTCTAGTTTTCTTTCTGATATCACACTCCCCCTCCCCCACCTTTTCTCTCCCATGGCACAGAATATATTTTTGTTTTTCGATTATCACTCATAGTTTTTTTTTTTACCCTCCCCCCACTATTAGGCAAAAAAAAAAAAGTAGCAAGAGTAATGGAGTCACAAATACATGTCTCAATTCCTAAGTTTTCTTGCATAATCTTGGGCAACTCATATAATTTCTCTTTACCTAATACTTTCCTTTGTAGAATGAGGGTTATAAAAATAGTACCTACATCATTGAGTTATTGAGAGAATTAAATGAGATATTATATGTGCAGTACCAGCCACTGCCCGTGTCTTCATTATTCTAGACATTACAGTCTCCCTAAACACTCTGAGCCAGCAAGGCGATCTAGAAACTATATGGACCCCTAATTTCATCATTAATGGAACTCTCCTTCTTTCCATCGTATGCACCTCTTTTCTATCCATCTTTTCCTTCCTTCCCTTCCCATGTCTTAGCACTGCTACTCCCAGTTACATCTGATAGTGCCCCTCAGTGATAAAGAAATTGATTGTGCCCTGATGACAACATCAGTCTGCTTGGAGTGGAGAAGTTGTCCTCATCACACCCAAGCACATGTGTTCATACCAACGAATGATTCTTGAGTAAGAAGCTGAAAGCTTTTCAGTAATTCTCTTCCTGATCTTCAAATTCTGTAAAAAGCCACATTTGTATGTACTACTTTGGAAGGAGGCCTAATGGAAAGTAGGAATTACCAGCTATAGGTCCAAGCCCAGTTCTGACAACTAATACTTTAGATTCATCAGCTGGGTGATTTCATTCTTTAAAAAGGGAAAAGAAGAAATCAGTGGAACCTAGAAGGATAAGCACTTTCAGGAAAGGTATAAAAAGAAGACTGGAGTTAGGGTGGGTTGTCTAGTGAAGTGTTATCATCTCTAGGGACACTCCCTGACATTCATCTGTTGCCTGGGCTGCCTGCCCCTGCTTCAAAGGGAGAAAATATTCTTTTCGAGAAGACATTTGTGCAATTTGAAACTTTGTCTGAAGGCATCCAGTCCTTTCTGTTCATGAAGAGGGGAATAATTTTTAGAAAGCTAACAACAGGCTACCTGTTCAGTAAACAAAATCAGTTTTAATTGGCTAGTAAAAGTGTTTTATTTTACAAAGGACAAAATTTTAAAATTGAAGAAAACTCTTGGGAATACTTTTTTATGGATCAGAGGTGTTGGACTTAAGCCACTATGATCTCATTCATTTATTTACTCTTTAGTTTTTCTCTTTTATATTGCATAGCAATTTTCTGAATCAAAGATCTCTGAGTAATTGTAAGTTGAGCATGGGGGTAAGAAGTAGGAGGTACTAACAATAAGGTGATGACCTTGAAAATCTGGACAAAAAAACTAAAATGTCTAATTAATTGGATACTTATCTCAAAATAATTTACAAGTCTATTAAAAAGTAGCATTCTTAACAGCCCACATAATAGAATAAAATATTAGCAAATCATGTATCTGATAAGGGGTTAATAATCAGATTAAATAAATACATCCTGCAAATAATCAGTGATAACAAAGGTCCTGATTATAAAATGAGCAAAAAACTTGAATAGACATTTCTCCAAAGAAGATGTACGAATGGCCAAAAATCACATGAACAGATGCTTAACATCACTTATAATTAGGAAAATTCAAATTAATTATTACCTCACACACATTAGGATAGCTACTATTTTTTAATAATTTTATTTATTTTATTTTTAGACAGAGAGGAAGGGGGAGAGAAAAGGAGAGAAACATCAATGTGTGGTTGCCTCTCACGCACCCTGTACTGGGGACCTGGACCACAACTCAGGCATGTGCCCTGACTGGGGAATCGAACAAGTGACCCTTTTGTTCACAGTCCAACGTTCAATCCACGGAGCTATACCAGCCAGGGCAGGATGTCTACTATTAAAGAAACAGAAAATAACAGTCGTTGGCAAGGATATAAAGAATGGGGGATCCATGTGCACTACTGGTAGAAATATCAAATAATGCAACTACTATGTCAAACAGTATGAATGGTGCTCAAAAAATTAAAAATAGAACTAAAAAAACAGAAAAATAGAACATATGATTGAGCAATTCCACTTCTGGGAATATATCCAAACAAATTGAAAGCAAGGACTTGAAAAGATATATCATACACCTTTGTTCATAACTTCATCATTCACAGTAACCAAAAGGTAGAAACAACTCAAGTGTCCATTGTTGAATGAATAAACAAAATGTGGTCTACACAAATAGTGAGACATTAATTCACTTTGAAAAGGAAGGAAATTCTGACACAATTCAAATATGAATGGCCCTTGAGGACATTATGTTAAGTGAAATAATCCAGTCAGAAAATGATACATACTGTATGATTCCACTTACATGAGGTGTCTAGAGTAGTCAAATTCGAAGAGACAGAAAGTAGAATGGCAGTTACCAGGGTCTGTGGAAGGCAAGCGGAGTGCTAACATTTAATAAATATGGGGTCTGAGTTTTGCAAGATGAAAAGCATTCTGGAGATCCATGGTAGTGATGGTTGCATAGCAATGAGGATGTATGTAATGCCACTGAACTCTACACTTAAAAATGGTTAATATGGTAAGTTTTATGGTACACATATTTTTCACAATCATTTAAATGTCAAGATCATCAAAAATAAGGAAAGTTTCTAAACCCAGTATAGCAAGATGCACCTAAGAAGACACGATGACTAACTGTAATGTGATATCCTAGATACAATATCTAGAAACAGAAAACAGGCATTAGGTAAAAATTAAGGATTCTGAATACCATAAAGAACTTACCTGATGATAATACATCCGTAAACAATAATTCATCAATATGCCCTACAAATATATCATACTAACGTAAGATGTTAACAATAAGGGAAATGTGTGTCAGATACATGTGAACTCCCTGTACCATCATAATTGCCCTAAAAATCTAAAACTATTGTAAAATATAGTTTATTTTTTAAAAATACCATTAGCCCTGGTTTTCAAAAAGTGACCCATTTAAAACAAATCACAATTACAGCTCAATAGCTGACATTTGAATTGTTATTTGTCCTGCTCACTTAGTACCCACCTCTGAGAAGATTTAATGTACTTCAGTAATCACTTCAATTAATCCCAAATTCATCCATGTGAGATTAGGATAAGCATAATTACAAAATTATCTTCTTTTTTAGTCAAGGAGGCTAAGGCATGGACATTTTAAAGGTTGACCCAAGGGTTGGTCCAAATCCTAACTTGGTATTAAAGCCATAAGAGGAGTTCTATTGTCCCAATTTCCCCTTTTGGCATCAAAAGGCATTGTTCCCTAAAGAGCCTCTCAGGATATACAAGTACAACTAGAGAACTTCAAGGATGTGGCCAGAACTTAGCTATCTCTCTTTAAGTAGCACAGATTCATTCATTCCAAATTCACTACCTCACCAGCTTCTCCAACTTTGTGCCCTGACATTTCATTTGCCCCCAATACTCTCCTTTCTTCCCCAATTATTATATACCTTCATATCACAACGGCTCAGCAAATATATGTACACTGAATGAATATAGGAAAACATGTAAGAATGAATGAATAAATGAATGAGTTGTCAAGGGAAAGGAACATCAGTAGACTCTAGTTAAAATGACTCCTGCCACAAATCTACATGGTAACCAGACAAATAGTGACACATCTTCTTTCTCAGCACCCAAACTCTCTGACATACCCTTTATTTTAATCAACCAAATTAACTTCTAAGATAACTTTCTCTCTCCACCCCTCCCTTTCTTCCTCTCCACCCTTTCCCTCTTCTCCTATCTCCTCTTCCTTCTCTCCCTTCATTATCTTTATAAACACTTTTACTTATGCCACATTTTCTAATTACGTGGGGTGATTACACTAGTGTATTATCTTTTTTTGATACTGCACATACCAGGATTCCCTTCTATGGCTGTGAAAACGCTAATGCCTCCTCATAAGAAGATAATTTTCTAATTGGAAAGTGAATCCTTTTCCCCACTAATACATTATAATTTTAGGGATATTCCATCTTCATTTTTCAAATGACATTAGTTTTAAATACTGGACCTGCATTTGTTTGCTATTCATCTCACCAGCACCAGAAAGAATATTACCTATTAAATCCAACACTTAAAAGCAACAGATACATTATAGATTTTAACAAATCCTTCATAAATAAATCCTTCAGTACTGCAATTAATCACCCTATTTATTTTATTAAATTAGCATTTCTGTATATTTTATTGATTATGCCATTACGGTTGTCTCATTTTTTCTCCTCTTTATCCCCTCCGCCCTACAACCCATCCCAGCATCCCCACATCAACATTTTCCCGCCACCACTTTCCCCAGACCCAACCATACCCACCACCCACCCTCAATCCTTCCCCCATTTGGCTTTGTCAAGGAGTTCTTTCTGCATGTTTCTTGATGACCATTATCCTCCTTCTCCACTGTTTTCCTCAACACTCCTCCCCTCTGGTTACTGTTGGTTTGTTTTTTATTTCCATGTTGCCAGTTAAATTCTTGTTTACTTGTTTAATTTGTTGATTAGGCTCCACTTACAGGTGAGATCATATGGTATCTGTCTATCACTGCTTGGTTTATTTCACTTAGGATAATGTCCTCCAGTTCCATCCAAGCTGTCACAAAGGGTAGTAGCATTTTTTTTTCTTTCTGCTGCATAGTATTACATTGCATAAATATGCCATACTTTTTAGATCCACTCATTTACTATTGGGCTCTTAGGTTGTTTTCAATTCTTGACTATTGTAAATTGTGCTACTATGAGCATTGAGGTGCATAGGTTCTTTGAATTGGTGTTTCAAAATTCTTAGGGTATAATCCCAGCAATGGAATTGCTTGGTCAAAAGACAGTTCCCTTTTTAGTTTTTTGGAGTAATTATGAACAGTTTTCCAGAGTGGCTGAGCCAGTCTGCATTCCCACCAACAATGTGCTAGGGTTCCCATTTCCACACATCCTCGACAGCACTTGTTGTTTGTTTGTTTTTCTGTTTCTGAAGGCAATCTGGCTGGTGTGAAGTGGCATCTCGTTGTGGTTTTAATCTGCACCTCTCTGATGGCTAGTGATGCTAAGCATCTTTTCATATGTCTCTGGGCACTCTGTATGTCCTCCTTGGAGAAGTGTCTGTTCAGATCCTTTGCCCATTTTTAATTGTGTTGTCTGTCTTCCTCGAGTGGAGTCGTGTGAGTTCTTTATATATTTTGAAGATCGAACCCTTGTCTGAGGTAAGATTGGCAAATATATTTTCCTACACAGTTGGTTTTCTTTTCATTTTACTGATGTTTTCTTTAGTGGTGCAGAAGCTTCTTATTTTGATGAATTCCCATTTGTTTATTCTTTCATTTATGCGTCTGGCTCCAGGGGACATATCAGTGAAAATATTGTGGCGTGGAATATCTGACATGTCCCTACCTATGTTTTCTTCTAGGACTTTTATTGTGTCCTGACTTATATTTAAGTCTTTTATCTATCTTGTGTTTATTTTTGTGTGGTGTAAGTTGGTGGTCAAATTTCATGTGTTTGCATGTAGCTGTCCAGATCTCCCAGCACCATTTGTTAAAGAGGCCAGTTCATTTTTACTCCACGTTATGCTTCTGCCCATTTTGTTGAATACTAATTGACCATAGAATCATGGGTTTACTTCTGGGCTCTCTATTCTGTTCCATTGATCTATGTGTCTGTACTTATGCCACTATGAGACTGTTTTGATTAAAAGGGCCTTATAATAAATTTTGACCTCAGGTTTTCTGATCCTTCCTATTTTCTTCTTCTTTCTCAAAATTGCTACAGCTATTTCGGGTCATTTATGACTGAATATAAATTTTTGAAATGTTTGTTCTATATCTATGAAATATGCCATTGGTATTTTAATAGGGATTGTGTTGAATCTATGTTGCCTTGGGTAGTATGGACATAATGATAATGATAATTCTTCCAATCCCTGAACGTGGTATATGTTTTGATTTATTTATGTCTTCCTTAATTTCTTTCTTCAGTGTTGTGTAGTTTTCTGAGTACAGGTCTTTAACCTCCTTGGTTAAGTTTATTCATAGGTATTTTATTTTTCTTGTTACTATAGTAAATGAGATTTTTTCACTGATTTCTGATTCTGGTATATCACTGTTGGTGTACAAAAATGCCTTCAATTTCTGAATATTAACTTTGTATCCTGCTGTTTTGCCAAATTCACTTACTAGATTGAGTAGCATTTTGGTAAGGTCTATAGGGTTTTCAATGTACACTATCATGTCCTCTGCAAACAATGACAGTTTTACTTCCTCCTTTCCAATTTGAATGTCTTTTATTTCTTTTTCTAGCCTTATGGCTGTGGCTAGGACTTCTAATACTATGTTGAATAGAAGTGGTGAAAGCAGACACCCTCATCATGTGCTGGATCTTAGTGAGAATTTGTTTACTTTATGTCCATTCGAAATAATGTTGGATGTAGGTTTCTCATATATAGCCTTTATTATGTTGAGGTATGTCCCCCTTTTTTCCCACTATGCTGACTGTTTTTTATCATAAATAGGTGCTATACCTTATCAAATGCTTTTTACACATCTATTGATATAATCATGCAATTTTTGTCTTTCCTTTTGTTTATGTGATATATTACATTTATTGATTTATGAATATTGTACCGTCCTTGAATCCCTGGGATGATCCCACTTGATCATGTTGGGTGATCTTTTTAATGGGTTGCTGGATGTGGTTTTCAAATATTTTGTTGAGGTTTTTAGCATCTATGTTCATCGGCGATATTGGTCTGTAGTGTTGTTTCTTTGTTGTTTCTTTATCTGGTTTTGGGATTAGGATGATTCTGGCCTCATAAAAAGAGTTTGGGAGTCTTCCCTCTTCTTGTTTTTTTTGGAATAGTCTCAGGACAGGGGTTAGCTCTTCCTTAAATGTTTTGTAAAATCCTCCTGTGAAAGTACCTGGTCCAGGGCTTTTGTGTGCCTGGAGTTTTTTGATTACTGCTTCAATTTCACCAGCTGTTATCAGTCTGTTCAGGTTTTCTGCTTTCTCTTCATTTAGTTTTGGAAGTATTTATTTTTCTAGTAATTTGTTCATTTCACCCAGGTTTTCAAATATCTTGGCATATAGTTATTTGTAGTAATTCGTTACAATCCTTTGTTTTTCTGTGGTATAAGTTGTAAGTTCTCTTCTTTCATTTCTGATTTTATTTATTGACACGCTCCCTTTTTTTTTTTTTTTTGATGAGTCTGCTTAAAAGCTTGTCAATTTTGTTTATGTTTTCAAAGAACCAGCTCCTGGATTTATTGATCCTTTGAATTGTTCCTTTCATCTCTATGTCATTCAGTTCTGCTCCAATCTTGTTTATTTATTTCTTTCTGCTTGCTCTGGGTTTGTTTATTATTGTTCCTCCAGTTCTTTTAGGTGCAGAGTTAGCTTGTTTATTTGAAATGTTTCTGTTTGTTTTTTTTTCGGTAGGCCTCTATTGCTATGAACTTTCCTCTCAGGAGTGCCTTTGCTGTGTCCCATAGGTTTTGGACTGTTGTATGTTCATTTTCATTTCTTTCCAGAAACGTCTTGATTTTTCCTTTGATCTCCTTATTTGCCCATTAATTTTTTAATAGCATGCTATTCAGTCTTCATGAATTTGGGTGTTTTTGAGTTTTTTCCTTGAGGTTGGTTTCTAGTTTGTGCTCCAAGAAAATGCTTGATCTGATTTCAATTTTCTTACAATTATTGAGCCTTGTTTTGTGTCCTATCATGTGGTCTATCTTTGAAACTGTTCCATGTACATTTGAAAAGAATGTGTTTTGCAACTTTGGGATGAAAGTTTCTATATGTATATCAGTTAGGTCCGTTTGGTCTAATGCATCATTAAGTTCCATAATATCCTCTTTGATATTTTGTTTGGAGACTTATCCATTGTTCACAGTGGGGTGTTAAAACCCCTACTATACGTGAACTACTGTATATATCTTTCTTGAAGTCCTCCAGCATTTTCCTTATATATTTGGGTGCTCTTATGTTAGGTGCACATAGTGTAAACAATCTTTAAGAAGACAATGTTTATGTCTTCTTCATGGATTCATCCCTTGAGTATTATGAAGTGTCCTTCTGTGTCTCTTTTTATCACATTTGTTTTGAACTCTTTCTTGTCTGATATAAGTATTGCTACCCCGGCTTTTATTTTCCTGTCCATTTGCTTGGGATGTTTTTTTCCAACCCTTTACTTTTAGTCCCTGTAGGTCTTTTGTTCTGAGGTTGGTCTCTTGTGGGCAGCATATGTGTTGGTCCTGTTTTCTTATCCATTCAGCTACTCTATGTCTTTTAATTGGAGCATTTAATCCATTTACATTTAAAATTATTAATGATAGGTCCTTTTTCATTTTTCCCTTTTTATTTATGTTCCTTTCTCTCTCACTCTTTTTCTTCATCTTCTTAATGCAGTCCCTTTAGCATATCTTGCAATGCTGGTTTGATAAAGGTATATACTTTTAGCCTTCTTTTGTCTGGGAAAATCATTATTACTCCTTCCATTTTTATTGAGAGCCTTGTTGGGTAGAATAGTCTTGGTTGCAGGTCTTTGATTTTCATTACTCAGTATTTCTTGCCATTCTCTTCTGGCTTGCAGTGTTTCTGTGGAGAAGTCAACTGTTACCCTAATTGGGGCTCCCTTGTATGTTATTTCCTGTTTCTCCTTTGCTGCCTTTAATATTCTCTCTTTGTCTTTTATATCTGCCATTTTAATAATGATGTCAGTCTCTTTGGCTTCCTCTTGATTGGGACCCTCTGTGCTTCCTGGACTTGTGTGACTTTTACTGTCCTCAAATTCAGGAAGTTTTCTCTCATTACTTTTCAAATAGGTTTTCTATCCCTTGCTTCTGTTCTTCTCTATCTGATATCCTCTTATACAGATATTATTATGTTTCATGTTGTCCTGCATTTCCCTTAACACCTCTTCATTCTTTTTGAGACTTTTCATTGTCTTGATCTTTCTGTTTTTTTTTTTCTACCATGTCCTCCACTCACTGATTCAATCCTCTGCTTTATCTAGCCTGCTTTTGATTCCTTCTACTGTGCTATTCAATTTAGAAATTATATTCTTCATTTCCTTTTGGTTTTTGTTGATATTTGCTATGTCCTTTTTCATGCTTATATAGTTTGAAGTAAGTTCCTCATACTTTCTCTGTATTTTTTTTTGTAATTCTCACTGAACTCACTGAGTTCACTGAGCTTCCTTATAACCATTGTTTTGAACTCAGTATCTGATAGTTTACTTGCCTCTATTTCAATTAGTAGTGTTTCTGGGGATTCCTTCTTTTGATTGGGGGTTGTTTCTTTGTCTTCCCATTATATGGCTGCCAACGCAAAACCACAGAGCCCAGGAAACAAACCCACATCTGCAAAATAACTCTGCCCCCTGCAATTCCACTCTCAATATCAAATGAACTATTAATAATAAGGCTGTAAAGAGATTACTAGTATTATAAGAAAGGAGAGAGATAAACTATAGTACAAAAACTAGTGACTTAATATGCATCAATTTGATGGACAAGAAATGAATGTTAAAAAACTATGTAGTGAAGAAAATAACGCAAATCATGGAGATCACAGAGGAGTTCATCTCAGTAGCCTCTAGTATTTACCACTATTTTTTCTTTCTGTATCCACCTGTGGCGATGTCAGGTGTTGGTCCCGTCTGTCCTTAGGCAGTCTGTTCGAGAATTCCTGAGATCTACTATCTGTGGCTGCCTCCTTCAGTTGTTAATCTAGTCACTCTGTACTCAGCAGTCAGGCTTAAGCACCATAGAGTGGGACAGAATTGCTCATGGTTTTGGGGCAAAGTTTCCCCTCAGACTGCTGCTGCTCAGAGGGGAGTGTTCTCTGTGTGCTTGATGGCTCTTGCAACATGGGGGATGACCAAGCACCAAGATCCTGATGTCTACTTTCTTAGTGCTCTCCCCAAAGCCTCCATCTCCAGTCTCTCCTCAGGTACCTCTAGTTTACTCTGTCCCCCACCTTTGCAATGACCTACTGTGTGTCGCTGCCACTCTACACTCAGTCAGGCTTAAGCACCACAGGGCCAGGGAAGAGTCACTCCTGGGGCTGGGGTATTGTTTCCTCTCAGGCTGCTGGTCAGAGTAGTGGTCTGCCTGAGTAAGATGTCTACTGCCATGTGGGGCTGATTCAGCACTGGGATCCCGGCAGCTACTTTCTCAGTTCTCTCTCCAGGGCCTCAGTTCCCAGTCTCTCCTCAGGTGTCTCTAACCCACTCTGCTCCCACATTTGCCAGAGCCCAGGGTAAATAGCTGCAAGTGAAAATTTATACCTTGGCCCTTTAAACGGCTCTGTCAGTCTCTAGCTGCCTGTCTCTGGCAGAGAGCAACCTTGCCACCTTTTGCAGCTGGCTGTTATCTCTGTACTTTTTGGGCTCTGGTGCTGTAGGGTGGGGATTATCACTTACGGTTTAGACCCAGCTCTTCTCAGGGGGATCCAACTGGCTACTTACATGTCCCTCTGGTGCTGCCACCTAAGAGTGCCCAGCCACCCTTCTCAAGTCTCCACTGCACTCCTTACCAGTCAGGTTGTGCTGAACTGATTCTGCTGTCTGTCCGAGGTTATAAGGCTTCTCTCTCGCTATTGTTGTGTTATTTGTTCTCTGTGATTTCTCCACAATTTTGTTGTAATTCCAGATTGTTCAGGGAGGAGGTCAGTGTGACTTCCATTCACTCCTCCGTCATCTTCATTCTCCAAATTAGCTTTTTTTAAATAGATTTTTCTTTCCTTCTTTTTAATTTTTTATTGTTGTTCAAGTATAGTTGTCTCCAGTTTCCCATCACCACTTTCCCCCACCCCATCCACCCCCACCTCTCACCCTCAATTCTATCCCCCTTTGGCTTTGTGAAAGACAAATACAAACAGGTGTGATCTCACCTATAAGTGGAACCTAATTAACAAAATAAATAAATTTTTCTAAATGTAGTCACACCTATAGTCTGTGTGACATATAATATATAACAAGCTATATTTCCTACTACTATTTTTGTGATCCTTCCAAATTAAACATTTTTAAATTCAAAACTGTAGCTCTCTTGTGTGTTTTAACTGTCATTTATCATTTGACCATCTATAACTGTAAGCTGTTTTTCCATTCTAAAGTTCAATCAATCCTGATTTTAGGCAGTTTGTACCAAAGTAAATGAGAATCTGGGTAGTTTTGATACTTGGCTTTATGAACGGAGCTTTAAGATGGTAAGATATCTTGAAAATATAATTTTCAAGTCTTCACAATTGAGTACTAACCTTATGCTTAATTTAGAATGAATGCTCATGGAAAGCTCTTCTTCCTCCAGGGCACCTGGAAGACTGCTGACACTCGGTGCACATTAAAAGTCATTTAACTAGCAATGCAGTGATAAAATAGAAAAACTAGTAGTTGGGGTAGGGTGTATTTGAGATTTCTAGCATGGCTGGTAAAAAAAAAATTGGTATGCCCCCTTGAGGAGAAAATGTGGCATTCTTTAGTTTCTTAAGAATATAATAGAGCATTATAAAGGAGAGGGTTGAGGCATCATATTTTATCAGAAAAGAAACCTGAGTGTTGAGTCACACATCTGAAGATTTTACTTGCCCAATCCTTGTTCACATTACATACTTTTATCAGTTTTTCATTCTGCACAACACACTTACCTATGACTTGCAAATGAGGTAAATATCCAGTCGCACATCAATGAAATAAGGAAATTTTGCTCAAGAAAACTTGTAAATTTTCCCACTCCTCTGCCTCCTATCAGAGTGGCAGATTTTACCCTCTTTTAGAGCAGATATCACATCCATGGTATATTCTTTGTGCTGCACTTGCACATTATTTCAGACACAAATTCACACTCAGACAATGTGGTTTGGATTCTACGGAAAAGCTGAATTCCCACTCATCATTCTGACCCAGATATGGGTGCTGGCATCATTTTGAAATAGGATTATCAGCTCTTTAATTACTGTTGCAGGAACCCAAGAACTACAAAACTTTCTTTCAATATAAATTCCTATTATCTACTCAATAGCTACATAAGGCACTCATAACTCAGAAACTCCTAAAAATATTCCTCATGTTATTTCCTTTTTCTGCAATGACCTTCTCTACTTTGCTACCTAATATTTATGACAAGAGTTCACGTTTAATATCTTTGTTGCCTCTTGAACATGTTCCTGTTACTCTAAGTGTCCCTTGTGCTAGTATATATTGTACCAATCTCCTCATTACATTGTAAATTACAGAGTTATCTTTCAACTCTAAATGTCCACTGAGTAGCAGAGTGCCAGACATAGTACAATCACTAAATAAATGTGAAATAAATTACCCTATAAAGGAAAAAAAAAATGCCTCATTTTAACCTATTCTGCTAATCCAGGCTAGAATGCTCAAACATGTAACATGTTTTCTCCCCCAATTCCCCTCACTCTAAAAATCAATAAACATATCCTCAGGTGAAGATTTTTTAAAATATTTAGTACTGTCTTTCATATAAGGGATGTAGCTCTGAACAAAATAAATTTTTATTGTTACAGACAACTGTTTCAATGAATATTTCTAAATGGCTTAACAAAAATGGAGGGAAACGGCCGAGTGGAAATAAAGTACATGGGGGAAAATTGTGATACTATCTTAACTTAATAAATTATATTTTGACCATATTAAAATAATCAGGAATATATATGTGAATGTGCAAATGTTATTGGAAGATTTCTAATTGGAACAGGCAATGTGGTCATTGTGACCATAAATATGATAATATTCTTCTGTAATAATCAAGCTCAAAATGTCACCAAAGCAGCAGCTAAAACCTCACCCTGAAAGAATGACTAAAGTTCCTGGGGATATGCCTAGGAAAAAGGTATTCAAGTAGTAAGCATAAAGTGTCACTTGAAACTGTGCCGTAGTCAGTCTATCTCTCTCATACTATATATAGAAAAACTGAGGTCTTGATCACATAAGAGACTTGCCTAGTATCAAGCGAAGTACGATTTCTAAATTTGTGTTATTCAAAGGGGGATTTGCATGCACTCTGTGATTATAAAAGAGATCCATGAGGTAAAATGAAAAAATATTAAATGCTTATAATATTTTTTGTGTTTACCATATAAATAATATCTTTACAGAGGCATTTACACTCAAAAATTGTTTCTCTGATCATTACACCTAGAAACAATCATTGTCAACTGCTATCTTAAAAGTATAACCCAGAGAGCTGGACCATAGTTTCCCTTATGACCCACTTGTCTGATCTATCTCCCAATACAGCCATATGTGCTACTGAGCAAGTGTAGCTCTGCCAATCACCTCTAGGCACACTCTCAGCTGGGGACCGAGAATCCAAATTATTACATCCAGGATTTTAAAATTCTTACTTCCTTATCTGCCTGCTTCAAAATATCATTATTTTTTCCATGAATTGCACAGATCAAAAGGAAGTACAGGCAAAGGAAATAAAAAGTTTTAATAAAATATAAACAACAAGAAGAACAAGAAGTACCTCTCACACCTTATCTAATACAAAATACAAAATCATCTTTGAGGATATTTTGAAAGAGATCTGTAGTCAGTATCTAACATTAATTGAGTTGTTAGTCCTCAAACACTGATGAAGAGTGAATCAATTATCACATACTCTTTATTCTAAGACCTACACAATAATATAACACTAGGGCCACCCCCTACCAGGCTTCTGCCCAATATGCCTGAAACTGACACTCTGCTGGAGGGGGAGTACTGTTGGTAAAATAGAAGGGTGTGTGAGGAGTAAGTTCACACTGATTAAAACTTGAATTTTATGTTAAATTCAGGAGGTTTCACAGCTCAGATTTCCTTAAGGATTAAGTATTTTCAAGACATGGTACCATGAAGCATGGATCATAGGGATATTGTATTTTCTCCCTAAGTTCAAAAAAGCTCAAAATATACATGAACTTCTATAGAACACTTTCCTTGGAATTTATAGTGCAGGACTATAGTATACACAATGAGGTATTTGGGCATTTTGGAAGTGTAAATTCCATTGGCTACTGATCGAAATAGGTGAGTCTCTTATATAGGATTGTCCAAAATTTTGGGGGATTTTCTCAGATTTTTATTTTTATTTTTTATTTTATTGTTCAATTACAGTTGTCCCAATGTTTCCCCTGTTGCTCTCCCCCACCCTGCCCACCCTCATAAGATGGCTCTAAGTAGCACTTAGTTGTCTTTAACTTCATTTGAAACAATTTTGTTAGATTGTATTGTGAAAGCTGTCATATCAGCATACATTTAAAAAAACCTTATTGAAATTGGTGAATTTTTTTGTGCAGCCATTTTAATATTCAAGATTGAAGAAAATAAACATTTTCAGCATATTGTGCTTTATTATTTCAAGGAAGGTAAAAATACAACTGAAACACACAAACACACCCAAAGATTTGTGCGGTGTATAGAGAAAGTGCTATGACTGATCCATCATGTCAAAAGTAGTTTGTGAAGTTCTGTGCTAGAGATGTCTCTCTGGATGATGCTCCACAGTCGGGTAGACCAGTTGAGGTTGATAGTGATTTAACTGAGTCATTAGTTGAGAACAATCAATGTTATACTAAGCAGAAAATAGCCAACATACTCAAAACATACAAATGAATAAAGTTATTGGTGAAAATGAAATATGTGTCTTTTATTTTACCAAAAAAATAAACTAAATGGAGCTTTTGGCCAACCCAATAATTCTTTCTATAGTAGAATACAGGGTAGCATAATAGTTAAGGCACATGTTCTAGAGTCAGACTTTCTGTCTCTGAATCATGACTCTGACACTTACTAGTTGTATGACCTTAGGCAAATTATTTAAGTTCTCTAAAGCTCAGTTTCCCCATCCACAAAGGTGATCATAACAGAACATAACTAATAGGGCTGCTGTGGTAACTAAGTGAAACTATGAATAGCACATGGCAAAAAATAAGTATGTAATAAGTTATTTGATATGGTCAGGGTGTCTGGAGATGGTGAGTGTTATATCAAGATTCTTGGAGATATAAGTTGCTATCTAAAATATAGGATGACCAAGGGCTATAATTCTTCTGAGCTATTCTTACTTAGCATTTCCTTGTCACTCACTAAGTATAACATGCAGAAGCCTGGAAACAGAATCATATCAAACTAGAATCCAGCCTTCAAAGGAAGGACTACCTTTAGGTTTCTTTATTATCCATCTATGATTGTGAAATGCTCTTTCATTTTCTATCTTCCACAGTACTAACAGAACTTTGAATAGCTGATGGTGCATGGTACAACTTACTATAAAAAAAAAAGTAAGATGATCTCATCCAACTCCATATGCACCACTGACATATATAGGATTGGTGAGAAGGACTGTGTTCTATGGAATAAAATATGGTAATTATGTTGAGTCCAAGGACAATGAATATAATGTCAACTCCTCTGGCTAGAACAGTGATAGAGCTGCAGTGGGGCCTCCTAGGATTTTTGGTTGTACCCAAATCCTTTTTGCTTCTTGGCTTTGACACTGGGGTCAGCATTTTGAATTTTAGGTGTCCTCTCATCATATAGCTTCTCAACTTTTGCACTTCTTATCTTTAAATGAGATGAACCTATCATTTTAAAATGGGATAGTAACCGGTTAACAGAAATATGTCCAACACAAATAGGGAAAGGATATGGGTTCCTATAATGTATTAATAGGTAATAAACACAGCTTATCACCTATTCTTTTGTAGGTAATAAGATGGCAAGCATGTAGAGCAAGAGGCTCAGTTATACTTCCAGTCAGAGGGAGAAGTAAGCTTCCTTGATTTTCAAGTCCCCTGAAAGTAACCTATGGTAAATGATACCAACTGATTGGAATGAGCAACCCATGTAGTCTTTTATGTAAGCTATCCTTTTCTATTTTTTATACTATCTTGGCCCCTCCTAACCATTCTAGGGACTCTGCCTTCTTATCTACGTGCCCACCCATAAAGCCTCAAATAACTGAAAACAACTCAGCACATAGCTGCATGCTTCCTATAAGGATAAATAAAAGATCTAGTTACAAGAATCAGTTTACCATAAACCTAGCAGTCCTAGATTTAAGGTCTCCCTAAAGCCTATACCTGTTAATGGTTTTTCATAGTTTGAACAAAGAAATTCTTTCCTCAACCAAAACTCACACTAAAATCCAATATGTAAACAAGGTGAAAGTAGAGGTACTATTGTTGAAACAGACTGAGAGTCCCAGAGTCTTGCCGTTTTGGCAATCTATTTTGCACTGCCTCCCTCCCAGTCTTGGTTTCTTCAGTGTAGGTTGATGGTCAAGTGCACAGACCCTGGAGGCAGACTGCCTAGATTTGAATCTTGACTTTAGCATTTTTTTTCTGAGACATGGATTACAATGTGGGGAAAAGATTAAGATTCTTCTGGGAGTATGGAGAAATGAAGAAAATAGAAACCCTATGAATTCACAAGGTTACTAACTAAACCTGTGATAGGAAGAAGAATTGCTCAAAGCCTAACTCACTTTTTGGCTTAAGGTAGATGATTGGCCTTGGGTGAAAATAACCCTGGGTGTCATGACAATTAGATAGCACATGTATATGATTTATTAATAAGAAAGGAAAAATAAAAGAAAGAAAAGGGAAAAGAGAAGAGAAAAAATGTTGGGCAGCAATGACTCTGCATGTGTCCATATTTTTCCATGACAGTGGTCAAACTAAAAAAAATAGCAGCTGATGACTTTCTGGAGTTCCGGCCAAGATGGAGGCATAGATTGAAATGATTCACTTCCTTGTAAGACCAAAAAAAGTATAACAATCAATTTAAAAACAATAAACAATGAGAACAGCTAGAATAACAAACTGCATGAAACTCTGACAACCAAAGAGTTAAAGAAACATTCATCCAGACCAGTAGGAGGGACAGAGACAGACAGCTGGGTGGGTGGAGAAGCAGTAGACTGCGCTCCATGAGGAAGGGCTGACTGACTGGGAAATTAAAGACTCAAAACCTCTAGCTGTAAAATACTGTGGGGGTTTCAAAGGTGGGAGAAACTCCCAGTCTCACAGGAGAGTTTGTTGGAAAGTGGAGATAGAGTGGAGCGAGCCAGTGGCTCCGTTCCCTTCCTGACGCCTCCCCCACAGACAGCTCCACAATGCAGCAAAGAGGGTTGCCCTACCCTGGTGAATACCTAAGGCTCCGCCCCCTACAACATAACAGACCCACTGAGACAAAGAAATATGGCCCAAATGAAAGAATAGATACAAACTCCAGAAAAAGAGGTAAGCGATGAGGAGATGGACAACCTATCTGATGCAGAGTTTGAAACACTTGTAATCAGGGTGCTCACAGAATTGATTGTGCTCAGTTGCAAAATGTAGGAATAAATGAAGGCTACACAAAGTGAAATAAAGCAAAATATACAGGGAACCAACAGTGAAGGGAATTCCAGGACTCAAGTCAACAATTTGGAGCAAAAAGAAGAAATAAACAGCCAACTAGAACATAATGAGGAAACACGAATTCTAAAAAGTGAAGAGAGGCTTAGGAATCTCTGGGACAACTTTAAACATTCCAACATCCAAATCATAGGGGTGCCAGAAGGAGAAAAGGAAGAGCAAGAAACTGAAAACTCATTTGAACAAATAATGAAGGAAAACTTCCCCAATCCGGTGAAGGAAATAGACTTCCAGGAAGCCCACAAAGCTCAGAGAGTCCCAAAGAAATTGGATCCAAGGAGGAAAACACCAAGGCAAATCATAATTAAGTTACCCAATATTAAAGATAAGGGGAGAATCTTAAAAGCAGCAAGAGGAAAGGAGAGATTTACTTATGAAGAAGCTCCCATGAGATTATCAGCTGATTTCTCCAAAGGCAACCTTACAGGCAAGAAAGGGGCTGGAAAGACATATTTGAAGTCATGAAAGGCAAGGAACTACATCCAGATTACTCCATCCAGCAGAGCTATTATTTAGAATGGAAGGGCACAAAAAGTGCTTCTCAGATAAGATAAAGTTAAAGGAGCTCATCATCACCAAGCCCTTATTATATGAAATGTTAAAGGAACTTATCTAAGAAATAGAAGAAGATCAAAAACTATGAACAATAAAATGACAATAAGTTCATAACTATCAACACCTGAACCTAAAAAGCAAAAACAAAAACTAAACAAACTAGAACAGGAACAATATCACAAAAATTGAGATCACATGGAAGGTTATCAGGGGGAAGGGAGAGAATGGTGGCGGGGAAGGTACAGGGAATAAGAAGCATAATTGGCAGGTACAAAATAGACAAGGGGAGGTTAAGAATAGTATAGGAAATAGAGAAGTCAAAGAACTTATATGTACAACCCATGCATATGAACTAAGGGGAGAGAATGCTGTAGGGAGGGGGAGTTCAGGGCTGAGGGGCATATAGGGGAGAAAAAAATTGGGACAACTCTAATAGCATAATCAATAAAATATACTTAAATTTAAATATGAAAAAAGTAAAAATAAATACCAGCTGATAACATGATTAGCATCACCAAGTTAACAGCTGAGGAAGTTCTAAGTTTCAAACAGAAGCCAAGCCATGTTATTCAGGTTTAGTGACAAGCCTTTAGGGCGTAAGAAAAACTCAGCATCTGGGAAAGATTATGCAAACTAGGTACTTTGCATTATACCCATACATCATAATGCAGACTCACAGTTGTGAAATAACATCTGGATAGGATGGATGTGATTACAGCCAGTCTCTAAGGGAACTATTATATAAAGGCAAGTCCTAGTTGAACATATTTTAAGCCTACAAAACCTCTAATTTTAAGATAAATGGCTTGCTTCAGACCACAGGATTATGAACCTATGTGATAGATCTTTTATAATTATTGCTGTTTCATCAGAGACTTTTCTACATATTGCAAAAAACAAAAGCTATCACAGTTTTTTTGCATTCATCCAATCTGTGTAATCTTTCTATATAGGTTTAGAAATGGCAATAATTACCAAAAAATATTAACTACCCAACATGGTCCTCCCTTGTCTTACTAAGTGACCTCAGAAAACTGCTTCTTGCCCTTTTTTCAGTCCACACATACATATTTCCTGGGTTAAGTACAAAAAATTACATAGTCAATGCCCACTGCCATTTTCAACAAAAAGCAAAAAGTATAAACACTGGGTTGGTTAGTGCAACAACTATTTGAGGCACATGATGTTCAAGGTGCTATGTTGAGGAATCCACAGATATCCTAGTCTGTCATTAAAATACAATGAGGTATGTGGTAAGGAGCATAGAAAGTTAGCAGTAGAAGAAACCTTAGGGAATGTCTGTTCAATCCCTCCATTGTTAAAACTTCCTCATTTTACAGATTAGTAAACTAGAGCCAAAAGAAGATGAATCATTTTCCTGTGTCATACACTTGGTTAGTGGCAATATCAGGGCAGAATTTGGGGTCTCTTGATTTTTACATTAGCACATTTTCTACTTCATCAACATATGCTCAGCAACTATGGGAGGAAAAAGGTATAACTTCTTAGTGGAGATCTGGAAAACACTATAATGTAAAAGTGACACTCTGAAGATTGTTCTAAATATGACAGACAAAGCTGGGTAAAAGGGCAAACACATCATGGAGAAGAAAGAGCAGAAGCATTACTGGCAAAGCATGTTACCTGGAGACCTGAAATCTGAAAAAAAGTCCAGTTCAGCTACGAACTTGCAGTTTCTTGGAAAATGTGCTATTGGCATTTCCAGTGGGATAATTCTGGAATGGTAAGGGTCTATTTCACTCAATACAAAATGTTTGGCATCCCTTGCTCCATATCACTGAATGCCCATATCATCCTCCCTCATTGTGCCTCCCAAGTACCTCAACAAATTCCCAAATGCTACCAGTCCCAGTTTAGAACCACTGAGCATAAATGGGGTATTTAGGAATAGGGAAGGGTCACCAAAGAACATGTATAAAGGGCCCATGGACAAAGCTAAAGGGGAGTAGGATTGAGGTTAGGAGGTGGGGTTGAATGGGGCAGAGGAGAGTGATAGGGGGAAGATGGAGACAACTGTACTTGAATGACAATGAAAAATGAATAGGAATAATATTTGATAAGGTTGAAAGTAAGTTGGGTTCAAATAATGAAAAACCTTTTTCAAAGACATTACAGGGAAATACAAAATGTAAGTAGGATAGAATCATCGTTTGCTATCTTCTTCAGGAAAGATTCTGGTAGCTATGAAAAAAATCAATTAAGGTGGCTAAAAGAAGATGAGGGCAGTGAACCTAGGTGATTCTAATAATAACACATCCTTTCCTTTCTTTTGCCATTCCTACCACGATGTCTACCTGGGATCTGACATCTGTTTTGGATGCTGAATCCTAGTCTCTATTTTGAACCTTCGGGTATAAATTTTCCCTCTTAGATTTAATCATTGTGTACTTCTTTTCCACTTCTATTATTCTTTAACCAGTCTTAGTTTACAGCCTTACTGCTGGCATTTAGAACTGAGGGCAGGTTTTGTGTAGCATTCAAAGTTGTCTTGACACCAAGTTGTTTTGAATGGTGTTTATAATTTGAGCTCAGGTTCCAATATGCTTAAAAATGGTTTTCAGATAAAAATGCATTGTTTCAATTTTTTACCTGTGTCATCTATAGTTTCTCTTGTCTCAGGTGCATTAAGCTCAGCTAAAACAAAAACAAACAGGTGTTAAATACACTCACAACAAGCAGATGTTTGGTTTTTTACAGGACACAAAAACTTTACTAAACTTTACTAAATGGTGGGTTATTCAAAACCTTAGTGCTAGAAATTGTGTCAGCATTTTCATTAGAAATCCCTACTTTCCTAGGCACATATATTTTCAGTTTTGGAGATAAATTGGGAAACATCATATTTGTTGTTTCTCAATTAAAGCATAGACATTAGAATAACATACATTTTAGTCAAAGGCACTTTGCCAAGATGGCATGTCAAAGAAATCTCAATGAGAACATGAATCGACTTCCAGAGATACTCCACCTACAAGAATAGAATAGTCCTCTCATGCTTTGAAATGGCAAAGCAGAGTCTTTCTGCTGGTGGCAAATATGCATCTAATGTTGGACCTGATGAATGGCCCCCAGAAAATCACTGGTTCTAATTTTTCTGAAATATATTAGCTTCCAGAAAAAGTAGAAAATGTATCTCACGCTATAAAAACATCCCAGTGAATCCTGGGGAGGAAAAAGAACACCAGGTTACATCTTGCAAGCAAATATTCTCCATTTAACAATCATCTGCCGAGGTCACTTATTTGACATTCAGCCACATCAGTTTCAAGGCAACAGACCACAACCCAAGCATTGGCTAGTCACCTTGCAAATGTGTAACCTGGGTCAACTAAATGCCATCTCAGAAATTGTTGATTATTAGGTACAAAACCCACCCAATACTAAAAAACAAAACAAATATGAAAATGGACTTTAGCCTGATAATAAGGTTTATTTGTGTCATCTTTTCATATTTATCTCTTGAGGTTAATATCACAGTGCTTAACATGATGAAACCTGGGACCAGAGTCCCTAGGTTTGAATCTTTGGTATACTATTTACTTGCTTGGAAGCCTTTGGCACATTGTGTCATTGCTCCATTATTCCTCAATTAGAAAAATAATAATACCTACCTCATAAGGTTGTGAAAATTAGCCAGTACATGCAAATCACTTAGAACGAGGCCTAGTACAAAAGTGCCTGGTGTTAATTAAGATGATTATGATGTCATACTATGGGAAAGGTGTCTACAAATCAATGAAAATAGAATCTAGAAGGGAGAGATCCCTATATTTGATATGAATTAAAAGGGAGGAAGAGAGGGAATGAAGGAGGCAGACCATGAATTATACCAAGGGGAAAACATAATATTTCTACCTTTCCCTTAAATGCTTTTGATTTTGAAATGGGGGCTTATATTTCTTGATATCTAGGAAGGAATAGTCTATGACAAGCTTTCCCTTTCTCAGTAAGGCAAGCTGAGACAATTATTTTCTGTAATCCACTTTTTCTTAATGGAATATTCACTTACTTGCAGAGGATACAAAAAATACTTCATAAAATGCTGTATTGGTATGATTTTCAGTTAATTGACTGGTAAGTGCTGAGCCGAAAAGCTCTCAGATCATGCCAATGCAGAGGGGCAATCCCCACTGTATTCCCTCCCCAACTAACATCAAGAAAGTGAGGCCTGGCTTAAGATCAGGGCCTGAATGTCCACTGGATATTTGGAAAGTGTTTGACAGAGCTTTGAAATAATTTATCAAGATACTATGCCATGAACTGGCAACACTTTTAGGGAGTATCCCTGCCTGTTATTCAGAAACAGCTTAAATATTCTTAAGGAAGCATGGGAGAATGAAGGTCTCCAAGATCAATATCACTGCTGCAAGTACTTTTAACTTTCAGTTCTACTCATGACCTTGCAGGTATTTTACTTTGACTGCAGCGGCAACAATCTACAAAATAAAATAGTATCTTGTTTGCACTACTGCATGTAAGAGCTCATTCCCAAAATATTTTTCATGGGAGAACCATGTACTTATCCCTTAGACCAGAAAATAATCTAAAATAAAAGTCATAAAAATATATGCAAGGTCAATGTGTGTGTTTCTTATGTGTTTACAGTGGCCCTATCAGGCATAATAGGAGGTAGTGACCTTTATTTATATGTGTTTAGCACTATAAACTTGAATCTGTACCAAGAAAAGCACAAAGTGAAACATTTTAGAAATATTATCATATTAATAGTTCCTCAAGGAAAAGTTCAGTATGATTTAAAAAAAGAAAAATCCAGACCAATTCAGAAGACTCAAAGGTCTTTTAGTGGTGTTTTGTTTTTTTCCAGCACACTCAAAGACCTTATCTATCCTTTATGGGCACTCCTAATAATAAAAGGGATGGGGAATCCAGTTTCACATACACAAACAGAAATATGCTAAATATATATGCTCTCTACAAATAGGTAATTGACTTTCAAGATAAGATATTTGCTAAGCTGATATGGGAAATGAGTAATAGAATTCTTATATCCTTTGACATTAGGCATAGCCTACCACTCAACTCTATTCAAGGTACCTTTTAATAATTTTATTTGATAAATGTTGACATAGGACCTACTGCGTGATGGGCATTCTTCATAGCACTTTGCCATAATTAACTCAATCATCACAACTGCATGTAGCATGTAGAATTATCATCCACATTTTACAAATAAAGTAGATTAAGGTGCTTTTATAAGGTCATGTAGCTAGTAGGCAGGAAAGTTAGACTTTGAATCAAGGCCACCTGGCTCCAAAGTCCAGGCTATTAAGCATTATACCATTCATCCTGGTCATAATATGTAAAATAAAGACAAAATGAGGAAGTAAGAGTGGGATATTCATGCTCCTCATAGAAATAGAATCAAGTTACCATTATTTTGTGATGTACAATTGTCTTATCTTTTGTCCCAAGACAGATATCAGCTATGGCTTCATTCCCATTCTCTCAGTGGCAAAACATAACTTTCTTTATGTCTCTTACTTTCAAATATTTTTTAACTCTACAAATGACAGATACTCTTTTAGCTCCCTCTCAAATGTTTTTTGAGCTGCTCATTTGAGTAACACCTGCTGTTTAATTGATAACGACATAAATACAAACTTTTTTCTCCTGATATAGGCTTGGCTTGACTTAGTGAAAGGCTTCTGTTAGTCACAGGTAGGAAAATGCTTTTACTACAAAGAAGCAATTCAACAACAGTAATAGTAATGATGGATAAATAATAAATAAAAAAATTAATATACCATATGCCCTGAACACTGGCCCTAGATACGCTGTAGACATTTTCTTGCTTAATCCTCACAAAAACCTTGACAAATTCAGGCATCATTCTAATACCAAGCACAAGGAAACAGAGACTAAAACAATAAGTGACTTTACTCGTGTTTTAATTAGTAGATTTGAATCAAGGTATATGCAACTTCAATGCCCATTATACTAGTTATCATCAGAACAACTATTTTACTGCTTAGAGCTAAATAGATGTTTATATGTCTTCCCAATTGTGTGTTCAGCTATTACATGGCACGTGTGGGATTTATACGCAGGTCTTAAAACCCCAAAACTTATGTTCATTCTATCAGATCCCAAGTCTGGCTTTAAGCAGAAAATTGATACTTTGATGCCTTTAATTATATTGTTGATCTAAATTCCACAATGTGTGGCTCCTCTTGGATTCAATCTCTATAATTAATAATAGAAGGTAAAAGTAGAAGCATATGTGTGTTTGTGTTATGTATGTTGGAGTAGGAGACTGGGAGTGAATATAAGTTACATTTTCTGTTATCCTAACTTTGATGAAAATTGTCAAAATTAATAGAATATTGGAGGTAGTCTGGTCTGACTTTTAGAATCTAGAGGATGGAGTAACATTTCTCATTTGTTCAATGAGACTTTTGGAGTTCGTCAGGGAGCTCTCAGGGGAAGAGCAAGAAGTAAAGCAGATCATCAGGGAGTGGATAACACTTACTACTTAATGGAAAGACAAGTATAAGCAAAAATAAATTTCTGTACCAATTTTCCAACTTTCTGCTTAAACATCCTACCATACATGTACACACTTTTAACAGAGTGCTAATACTCACAGTTGCAAATGCTACAGATCAAAATGCAAATGTCTCTTCCATTACAATTTCTTTTCCAGTCACTCATAACTACATCAACCATCCTGCATCTTAGCTAAAATATACTCTGTTTGACCTCAGAGGAAACACTGACTTTTTCCCCTTTCCAAAAGATGTGTTAGAAAAGCCTTTTTAGCCATGTCTAATTCACCACCAGGAAAGAGAGGGGAGAGCCTTATTATAATCAAATGAGGAGAAGAAGAGAATGCAAAAGAAAACTGTTGTCCAAAAAAACAGTTATCTAAAGTTTAAAACTCAAGATGATGATAATATACTTTCCTGTGTGTGAAAAATTGTCCAAGAAGAAGTCATTAACATTTAAGAGTAGCTTGTTGAATTAGCAGATATCCTGATCCCTGAATGGGAACTGCTAGAGAAAGAAGGCAAAAGGTCTTCAGGGAAAAGAATGTCACAAGAGAGTGAAACAAGGATTCAATTAATTCTCTTTTCCTGAAGGACATGATTTTGACTCAGCCCCAGAGTCCCAAACTATTCTGGTCATTAGTCCTTTTGGGTTTATCTGCTCCCAGGTATTCATATTCTTTACTGTCCAGGCATATTTTTATCGAGTTGTATTAATCAAACTCTTTGTAAGGACAGAGGCATCTGATGGCAAACTCCAATCATGACATGCATAGTTTGATTCAAATTAACTTTAATTAACTTTTTTCAGCCTTCTTCTTCTGTGAGTATATGTATATGTGAGTGTGGTGGGGGGATTTTACACAAATAACATATTTTACTTTAGACATTGAAGAATAACTTTAGAAAAATGTTCTCTTTTCTTAATAGCATTTATTTTTGTATTCTGCTTTCTCATAAAAGTAAACAATTTTATTAACAAAAGCGTGGTAAATATTGAAAAACATAAAAATAAAATAAGAATCGCTAACATTCTTACTGCCCAAAGACGACATTGGTATACATCCACCTGTTCCTCTTTCTATAAATATTTTCCCAAGAAAAGAGATTGTTCTTTATTTCTTTTTTTATTTAGATAATTTTTATAAGTTTATCTGAGCCAAACTGATGACATATGCTAAAGAGTAAGATTTAAAATGCCCCAAAAAGAGACCATTCTATGGATACTATTTTGTAATCTGTTTTCTCATGTCACCAAACTTGTTCCTTTTTTCTATGTATAATTAATTCCTTAGATAAACTCACACAATCTCATAAATTTAAATATAATCTATTTTCTGATGCTTCCCACATTTACATATCCAGTCATAGTATCCCATCATATCCAGAATCATACCACCACAGCCTATACAACATTTCCCTTAGCCGAATAATAGGCATCTCAAGCCAGCATGCTCAAGTCTGAGTTTTGATGTTTCCCATCTTCTTCAACCAGCCTCCTGCAGTTTCCCTCATCTCACTGGCACATAAAAGCCATCCTTCCAGTTATTCAGCCCAAAAAATCTTGATTCTTTTTATTCCCTCATATCCCACATTCAATCTGTCAGAAAAATCTTGAGAAGTCTATTAACACAAGAAACCACCATCAACTCTCAGCAGGATTTTGGCAATAGCTTCAAATTGGTCTTTTTGCTTCTGCCCTTGATCTTTTTTGTCTGTTGCAATAATCACAGTCAGAAGGTTCTTGTTAAAATCTAAGTTAGATTTTCACACTCTGTTTTCTTTTCTCTCTCTTGTACAGAAGTCTTTATCAGGGCCTACAAGCCCCTCTCCAATGTGGACCTTGTTACTTCTCTGGCCTGTTCATCCCTTCCATTTGTGTATATCCATTCCCCTCTGAACAGGCTGGCCTCATTGCTGCTCCTCAAATACTCAGGACATGCTCCGACCTCAGGGCCTCTGCACTTGCTATTTACCATACTTAGAATAGTCTTCCCTCAGGTATCCTCATGGCTTGCTCCCTCACTTTTTTCAGGTGAGACATTCTTAGTGACACTTTCCCTGGACTCTTTATCTAAAATGCTACCCATACACTTTATATCACACATCCTTGAATTTTTCTATTTAACTTTAACATTCTGTATTGCATATTTTACTCATTAATCTTGATGATGGCTTGTCTCCCTCACTTAAATGTAAGTTCTGTGAGGGTAGATTTTTGTCCATTAAACTGTTATATACCCAGAATCTCTAATAGTAATTGACAGATGATGGGTGCTCAGTAAATATTTGTAAAATAAAAAAATAAAGGCTTACTTTTGTCTTGCAAAAAATTGTGAAGCAGGCATTTTCTGGGACTAGGTTCAAGTCCCTATGGGTATTAAAGTGACTACATATACTTCAAGATTAGTCTAAAAGTCAATTCTTTAAGGAACGGGGCTTTACTTGTTTTACATTATATGTAAGGTTGTATTTGGAGTTGACTTAAATAAAAGTTATCCTGAATAAGATATACAAGATCTGTCCAGAAGGTATCCAGCCATGTGATATGAAAAACAGAGACATCTGTTGAAGAAGATACAAGATACAAGAAACACTATACCATAGGACAATGACACCTCAGTCCCCTTCAAAGTAGGACCTAGGGACCTCACACAGTTCTCCCAATCGCCATCAGCTACCCCATCATATTTTCCTGAATATCATTGATGGTCTGAAATGTCCTCCCTTTCAAAGGTGATTTTAGTTTTAGGGAAAGCCAGAAGTCACAGGGCGCCAAATCTGGTCTGTAGGAGGGCTGAGTCATCTGGGTGATTTGATGTTTCACCAAAAATTCTGTGCAAGATGTGATGCTTGAGTGGGGGTGTTGTTGTGATGAAGCTGTCAATCACCAGTTGCCCATAGCTACAGCCTTCTAAATCATCTGAATCGTTTCCATAGAGGAATGTGCAAGCTTAACATAAAATCTGATGCAGATTCATTGTTTACTCACTCAGTCATTTTCAATAAGAGCCACAGAGTACACATGCTCACTCAATGGCATCTACCGCCCCCACTGACTCGTACAGTGAAGATGTCATTGTTCACACATGTACATTCCAGTCCACTCTCCTTGGTTGCCAGGTTACATCAACATCACACCAACCATTCCCATTATGTTAACAATGGCTGGAATTTTTCCAGACAGACCTCATAAATCGGGTGAAAAGCACTAGAAAGCATCTCTTTTTGTTGCCTGGCACCGCACGTCACATTTCTTCTAAGAAATACATTTCCCTGATAGTTCAATACAAACATGCATACATAAACCTGTTTTATCTTGTTTAGATGTAAAAATCCACAATCTTTCTTCATCACGTAGATGCCAAGTGTGTCAGTGAATGAATATTAGGGAAGAGTGCCACATTACTATAGATATGCAGAATATCACATAAGTAGGAGTTAAGATTTAGTTTGAACAACAATGTTGTTTGTTGATTTTGCATGACTGTTGGGTAGTATAGGTAAATTTTCCTTTAGAGAACAGCAGTGTTTCTAGAGATAGATAATTTTTGTAACTTGAATTAAAACATACAAACAGAATTCCCTATTTAAAACAACTCTTTCATATATTATGTAGGTTGTAAGTTTGAGTATTTTTATATTGTGTTTACTGAAATAAAGGCCTACCTGCTCTGGGTTTAATATAAAATAATGCCAGTAAAACCCAGTCTAATAGTTTGTCTTTGTAATATTCACATTAGCTGGGGCAATAACATTGACACAATTTTTCAAACTATACATTTTTCAGATGTTTGGAAACAGAAATCTAAGAAGACTCCAACTGAGAGAGTAACAGTTTTGAAATCTAAGAAATCAAACTGAGAGAGTAACAGTTTTGAGTTGAAATTTGAACTACAACTCTGTGATCTATGTTATTCACACATCATAGAAAGAAAACTGAATTTGGGGGAAGAACATCCAAGTTTACATTTTGATTATGTCACTTACTCATGACCTCTTGGTGCCTTAATATCCTGACCTACAATATGGGAATAATAGCCCTTGCCTTCATTCTAAGCCTACCATAAGATCAATGAAAAACGTAACCTCTGGGAAAGTTATCTGTAATGTTCCCTTGCTATGCCAAATAGAGGAGATTGTTGGGATTATCCCCACCAAGACTGTGGTGTCTGTTACAAGATACCCTGAATGTGATGCTATTGATCTTTTCAGAGATTTATTTAGGTTTGGAATAAACCCATATATTGTGGGAAGGAAAATCAAGTATTAAGAGAGCTTTTAGCAATGATACTTTAAATGATTTGTTGCAGGCTCCAGAGTGTCCTGTTTTTCTCTTCTGTGATTACCTAGGTTCTACAATGGGGTATGCTCAATGCTGCTTTAACCCCAGGCATTTCTGCATCACAACCTGATTCCCATGTGTTTAAGATCAACAAATATATTATACTACCAATTAGCTAATGAAACTCATGTTTGACACCCTACAATGTTCATTTGAAGATAATCCTCCTTTGCATTGCTTATCCAATTTAGCCTATGAGTTACCATTTACAATGCATATAAAATGCCATTGCACAAGGGCCACTTATAAGCAGTACGTCATAAGTGGTAAACTACTTTCACAGCAAAAGATCTAACTTTTGTAATAATATAACCAGAAACAATCATAAATACAAAATTAATGTATTCATTGACATACCAATTTCATTGTAATTGGAGCAATCATTTGTGATACAGTCCTTCCTGAATGCTCTAGCCCTCTGGTTACATTAATGAGCTTTCCTTAGCTGGGAGAAAAATTACAAAGCTGCATCCACTATCCATCCTTAATTTTATAAGTGGCCTCTCTCTACTCATTTAATTAATGTGAATTTTAAAACACTATGAACTTATTAGGAAATAGGCACAAATGCCAGCAAGCTTTTTGATTACCAATTTTAAAAATTATATTTCAATTAACAGAAGTGGTTTTGATAAGATTTAAATTTTAAAAACTATCTCCTTGAAATATACACTCAAAATACATTTTTCAAAAAAAAATGTCAAAGAGAGAGACATTTTAAAATCCAAATGTTAATTCCCTTTATTTGATTAATTACCTGACTAGTTTCAAACATTGGGAGACTGCTCTTTTGCAGACTCATTAGTGGAGTGAATCTGAGAGACAAGTGACAAAAGGACAGATGTCCTGTTTCAGTTCTGCTGTTGACTTTCTTGTGGATCTAACATGAATCACTTAACTTTCCATATACCTACTACTAGCAAAGGCAATCCACTAAGGCTTCAAAGTTACTCAATGTTTGTATTCCTTAAGCTAAAATAAAACACGACTTTTGGAAATAAATAGCCTTAAAACCTAAACAAAACAATAGCACTGAGAAAAGATAAAGTTTTAGGAATTGAAAAAGAATTGGTTAGATTGGCTAACTGGAAAACTTCTTTAGAATATATGCTGCAAATATGTCCTATGAAATATTTCAATGTCCCACAGCTGCGTGTGTTTTATTTCCAAGTATCTCTGATCTAACAAAGGGAAATTAAACTATATTCTATATTTATGCATTAAAGCTATTTCTACTGCTGTTAAAACAGCCATAACTTATACAGTCACATTGTTTATGCTTCTGACCAAGACTTTAGGTCAAGGAATGCAGAGTCTATAGGAAAACTTACCATCTGAACTGCCATCCTTAAATTTATGAAAAATAAGTCACTGGACAACAAAGTCAAATCAATTATTCTGGTCTTCTGATTCATCAGTGTATAAGCCATCCCCAAATAATGGGATGTGATGACTAAATGAAAAATCTCAGATACTATAAATACTGTTTGCACTGACCCCATAAGAGTATCTTAAAGACAGCTGTTCAAGAGCCACACTTGACTTTGTCCAGAAGAAAAAGACAGCTCTATCTTTATATGGCTAGGAAGGATCTGAAATGTGCTTCTCTTACTCTCTCCAATGTACATAATTGTGGAGATTATGATACAAATGTTCTATGTGTATTGTTTAAACTTATCTTCTATCCAGCCTTCTCATGTTATACTGTTTAAAGGACAAGATTCAAGTCACTATGATTTACTGAGCATCTCCCTAGAGCATAGTTACATGGTAGGGCTGGCGGGTGAGGGGCTATCCAAAAAAAGTAGATGCTATGACACATTATATTTTATTTGAAACTTATAGTAGAAAAGTCCAGTGTGGTCTAAAAACAATTGATAGGGAGCAAGAGTTGGATTTGATTGATGGGATAGAATTACCTAAGCTAGAAGGGTTTGGGAAATCATTCCATGCATGTAGGGGATATGAGAAAATATGTGAATGACAGTGAGAATGAACATGATCTATGTGGAAAGGCCATGATTTTAGCAAAAGGTATGTGTTGGCAAAGGAGATACACAAATGTTAAGGACTAGGGAACAGTAGTTGAGAAGAAGAATCTCTCTGAGTTTCATAGTGGAATACAGAACTATGTTCAATCAGCACTGAAAAGAAGCATTTTAGTAGCAAAATCAAAAATACAAAGGTAATTATGAGCCTACAAATTGCAAAAAAATGCATTCACACCTGCTTCAAGAGAGAAAACTTAATTAAGTTCTGTCTATTGCTTAATAATATACCTAGCAAGAACAATACCAACACAAATGCTAAATATTGTCTTGGATAGTAACAATTGTCATTAAGCCACATGATGTGACTCAAATAGATCATTATTCCCAACATAAGTGATTACATAATGAGAATGTGATATGTGCAAAGCTTTTATTAAGGCAGTTAAAGTATAATCATGATTTCAAGAAAGGATATCAGGGCTCCTCTCATAAGAAGTAAACCCAAATTTAAGCATCTCCACATCAAAATTACAACTAAACTAAAGAAAAACCATCATTCAGAACTGCCTGAAATTCAGCTGAATGGAAGTCCTACAACCAGAGAATTAAAGAAGAAGCAATGTAGAGACTGGTAGGAGAGGTTGAGAGATGGAGATGAAAAGACTTGGAACAAATTGGTCCCAAATCCACATGTGTTGGGTAAATGGGGGCATCTCTCAGCTTTGGTGGTCCCCCTTTAAGATAAGCAGTCCCAGTCCCACAGAAGAACCCCCAACCCAGGGTTCAAGTGGCAGGAAGACAAGTCCACATAACTTCTGTCTGTAGAAACCAGTAGGGACTGAGGCTGAGGGAAACATAGGACTTCACTAGTCCCAGGCACTTAAAGGACCCATACGCAGACTTACTCAGACTCATTCTCTCTGAGCCCCAGTGCTGGGATAGCCATCTTAAAGGTACCAGAGGCCTACAGGGAGGAACTGAATTCTCTAGCATCAGGGCAAGAGTTGGGGAAGCAGCCTTCTCTGAGATAAAAGTGCTGGCAGAGGCTATTGTTCCTTTTCTGAGCCCTCCCCACACAGAGCTGGCAGGCAGACACCATATCTGAGACTCCATCAACCTGGCTCATACTGATTTCCCCATCCTGTAGATTCCCTGAGACCTAACACCACTCAACTTTCGCCCCACCCAAGCTGTCTCCAGTGGTTTTGCCATACAAACAGCCTGTCTTGGCTCATTCTTCAAATATTACTAAAATTTCTCAAAGAAACAGCATCTGGCCTCAACATGCCCCTTACCTCTCACTAAGTGGTCCCAGGATTGGGGCTAGCAGCAGCTAGCCTTTGTTCGAAGCTTAGTATTGCCTGGGTTCCTCTAAGCCCAACACAAGTGACAAGCATCTGAAGATCACTTTGTAGCTCATGCCAGGTGGCTCCAGTCAAAATACAGCCAGTGGGTGACCTTGGCCTGCACATCCTGGGACGCCCCAGAACACACACACCCAGTGAACAGCTTCAGATCATGTCAAAGCACCACCCAATCACTTTTACAGGCAACACACTCAAAGGACAGACTCAGCAGGCAAGAGTTCTGCTGAAGAAAGTCCTGCTATGTGGGGTTGGCCCTTGCATAGCTGATCCTCCACAGTGGTTGGTATGGTCAAAGTTTGATGTTTGGTGGTTGTAGCCAGTCATTACAGCTGATTGACCTAGGAGTAAATCCCTCCATTGATGTGTCAACAGCAATCAAGGCTAAACCATGAGAGGAGGGTGTATGCAGACCATACAGGGATAGTGTATCTGGAGTACCCAGCTTGTGTGATCAGGGAGGATATGACACTGGACCCCACAGGACACCTACTACATAAGGCCATCCTACCAAGCCTGTAAGTCATAGCAGCTTTACTTAATACATGAAAATAAATACATGGATGCTACCAAAATGAGGAGACAAAGAAACATGTCCCAGATGAAAGAACAGTACAAAACTCAAGAAAAAGAACTAAGCAAAATAAAGACAAGAAATCTACTAGATTCAGAGTTTAAAACACCAGTTATAAGGATGCTCAATAAACTTAGTGAGAACCTCAACAGCATAAAAAAGATCCAGTCATAAATGAAGGATACACTAATTGAAATGAAGAATAACTACTGGGAATCAACAGTAGAGCAGATGAAGCTAAGAATCAAATCAGTGATTTAGAATATAAGGAATCAAAAACCACCAAATCAGAGCAGCAAAAAGAAAAAAATAATACAAAAAAATAAGGATAGTTTAAGGAACCTCTGGCACAACTCCAAGTGAAGCAACATTTGCATCATGGGGATGGTGGAAGGAGAAGAGAGAGAGCAAAAAAAGTGAAACCCTATTTGAAAAAGTAATGACAGAAAACATCCCTAACTTAGTGATGAAAATAAACATACAAGTTCAGGAATTTCAGAGAGTCCCCAAAAACATGAACCCAAAGAGGTCCACATCAAGATATATCTTAATTAAAATACCAAAGGTTAAAGATAAAGAGAGAATCTTAAAAGCAGCAAAAGAAAAGCAATTAGTTACTTACAAGGAAGCCCTCATAAGACCATCAGCTGATTTCTCAACAGAAATTTTGCGGGCCAGGAGGGATTGGCAAGGAATATCAAAATGATGAAAAGCAAGGACCAACAACCAAGATTACTTTACCCAGTAAAACTATAATTTAGAATCTTTCATAAAGAGCTTCCCAGACAACAAAAAGCTGAAGAAGTTTATCACCACCAAACCAGTATTATATAAATTGTTAAAGGGTCTTCTTTAATAAGAAGGAGAAAAGGATTAAAAAATATGAAAATAAAATGGCAAAAATTACACCTCTAACAACAATCAAATAGAAAAAAGAAAATAAGTGAACAAGCAGAACAGAAACAAACTCATAGATGCACAGAACATTTTGACAGTTGCCAGCAGGGAAGGGGATTGAGGATGGCTGGGAAAGGTGAAGGGATTAAGAAGTATAAATGGGTTGTTACAAAATGGTGTTGGTGATGTAATAGTCATAGAAATACAGTCAATAATATTCTAACAACAACGATATATTGTTTCAGATGAGTGCAAGGATGATTGGGACGATCACTTAATAAGTTATGTAATGTCTAGTCACAGTAGTGTACACCTGAAACTAATAGAATAATGTATGTTGACTATTAATTGAAAAACTAAAAATGATTTTAAAAGTATAAAAAATGCTACTCTAATAAAATTTTTGACCAATTTGAGCACTCTCTCTCTCCCTCTGTCTCATTTTCTTGCACAAACATACATACACACACATCCAGTAACATACACACACATAAATATTACCACCTCTACCAGAACACCATAATTTTACATAGCAACCACAGCGATTTTAAAATTAGATTGCAACAATATTTAATTCTATAACTTCCCTCTGAATTTTCTACAGCCTCTTTTCACTCAAAACTATTACAGGAATTGTTCTAGTCCTCTGGCATTTTACTAAAAGCCTCTGCAATTCTCATTCTCCTTTTTCCCGGTCAAGTGGACACCCATTATTCACAGTAAGAAATAGAACAGGAAATGGTTTATTGGTAATTTTTTTTATATATTACTTCCAGAAACATGGAGGAGACAGTGATTATTGTTTGTCTTAAAAACAGCAACAATAGCTAACATTTATTGTCTTTCACTAGGTACCAGGCACTGTGCTTAACTCTTCCCATAGATTATCTCATTTAATTCTCACATTTTCCAGAAAGGGTTAAATAACTTACCCAAAACTACATAGCTATCAAGGTAGAGAACCTGAGATTTGAAACCAGGAAGTTGAATTCAATAGTCCATACTTTAAATAATTACATCATATGGATTCCTGGGCTCAGTCTACAAGCATCTACAAAATCTTAACATATCTTACAAATCCTCTTTGTGGCAAATGAAGTATGCGTTTACAATAATCCTTGCATATAGAATGTCCCACTAATGCTACATTATAATGCGGTCTTTGTGATTTTTTTTCTAATCACAGATATGGTTAACCCTGAGCCATCTACTTGTTCTATCCAAAACTTATTTGGGGTGAACAGTGAAAATCTTGAATTATTGTCTTGAGTGAGAACCATGGAATAGAGTGGGGAAAAAAAAAACTAGTTCAATAATCAAACTTTTATTGTGGACTTCTTTTGTATTGGGTCCTATAATGCTTGGGAGAATATCTTCTTTAGGGAAGACTTCTGTGAACTCACTCTCACCTATTCCTCAGTACACTAAATTCACTCATCATGAATCTTCTTCTTAGTAATTAATCTTTGTTATAATTGTACAACCACAGTATTAATATTTGTAGCTTTTCAACTAGTCTTTAAACTCCCTGAGGGCAAGGGCCACGTTTTGCTTACTGTGGTACTTCAAAAATCTAGCATAATGCCTGGTATATAGTTTATAATGAATGAATATTTACTGAGTAAATGTGTCTCCAAACTGTGATACACATGCAAATTATGCCCTCAGAAGTCCGTCATAATGATCCTGTTAAAGTGATTATCCTCTCAGTTACTGAGGAGTTCTGCATTCCTTCCATTTTAATCAGTGGTCAGAGATGAAAAGACAATTTATAAATATTGGTATCTTGAACTCATGATTTTATAGCTTGGGTCCAATAAATCATTAACTCCAGATTTGGAATTAAGCTAATATACTGTCTAGTTTATTTAATGTCTCTTACATATGAGGAAAGGGAGGCTACAGAGATGAAGGATTTACCAGAGATCATACAATCATTTGATGATGAAAGCAGCTATAATTTCTAACCATCTGGGTTTTTAAGTGCAGTAAGTGCAGAAATAAGTATGTTAAAAATAAATAGAAGAATGCCAAGTCAAAGCAAACCTTTACAACAACAACAGCAAATTGCCAAAAGATTAACTACAGTACCAGGGAGAGTTTTCATGCAAAGTTCAAGAGATTAATGATTATGTCTGTCTGAAGTTACTTTAGGGTCTTGGAACTCCTAAATTTGTAAACTTAGCTTTAGGCAAATGCACACCCATGTCAGCCTCTCTCATCTTTGTTCTGCACTAGCTTCTTTCCCAGTCTCCCTCAATGAATGTTCAGGAATAGATTCTCAGAATGGGATCCTCTCTACTAAAAATCTGCTTGTTATTTCTCCTGCCAAAAACACTGCACAATCTTTGGCAATCTGAAAACTCTGAAAACTCTGACTTGTGGGAGTTTTCTGGAGCTCCTCAAATGGAAACTCATCCAGGATATCGTAGTGTTCAAATTGGCTTTTTTTTTTTTCACAATATCCAAAAATGGAAACACACAGATGCCTTCAAAGAACATGTTATTTAAGCTGACCTTGTGCCCCCAACAACCCCCCTTTGTCTTTGTTGCAAATAAAATGATGAATAATGACCATTAATAACATCTCTCCCAGTGTAATTTCCATGACATTACAGCTATTAAAAGAATGGAGTCACAAACAGTACAAAGCCTCAACTATCAAATAAGTCATTCATTATCTGGATAAAATGAATGTGGCACATGCCTGGAATCTATAGAGAACTCCATTTTGAATATCACCCATACTGGTGAGCGAGCCTCAGAAAAACATAAGTATCATTCACTTCCCAAGAGCATCAATTGTTCCAAACTACTCTCAAAATTAGATCCTCTATTGCCTTTTCCTATCCAGGCAGTCATTTTACCTATGAGGCTAACACTCAGCTTTCCTGAACTAATGACAAACGAAGTGATTGCGTTATACAAGGCCTAACTTAACCAGACATGAAATCCTTGCCATCAAACATGAAACCATTTTTGTTCATAGTTATACATTTATATACTACCCATTTCTCAGTTGTACCAATGTATTCTATATATTTGCATGTTAAAATGAAGGCTCATCAAAGGCAAGAGCTACTTCCTACCAAACATGGTATAATTTATTATTTAATCCCAGATTTTAGTCACAATGATTCCACCTTTTTCAAACTAGAATGCCTCTTCTCTGAACTTTAAGTCACATAAATTCATTCTCACCTCACAAACAATTCATAGCAAAACTGATGTTATATGTAAATTGAGGAGAATTATACGTTTCTGTAAGAAAATCTCACTTTCAAACTCTAGACCCATATTTGACAAACACTTTTGAAATATATTAACTCTATTCTCCATCTTGATAATTTTTTAGTTCAGATACATGGACTGAAAGACATATCAACCAGTTTGTGTAAATTGAAATCCTCAGTGCCCCTGGGTTCTTGGAATAGTATGTTTCAAGACCCTGTAGGAAAACAGATGGGCTAAGCATGCAGGGTCTAAACTGCAAGCCAGAGTCAGGTTGAGGAAGAGACATTACAGGGTACAGACAGATATTCAATGACCTCAGGCACTCACATCTCCGCTAGTGACCTGGTCTTTGACCCTATCCTGTTTTACTTATGTTCTCAAACAGGTCATTTGCCATCCCACACCATTCTAACTTTACTTTCCTGGAATCTGAACATTGCTTTCTAGATTTTTATATCTTCCACCTACTCACCCTAAATTGAATCTTTACTGCTACATTTTCCTGGGAACCCATAATTGCTCCCTCTGACTGATAGATTTGTTTTTGGTGTTCATTCCTTTTTGTTTAATTTTTATTCTAGAATGTAAAACTATTTTAAGTATAGTTGACATATAATATTATATTAGTTTCAGGTATATGACACGGTAAGTTTTCATATTTATATACCTTACAAAGTGATCACCACAAAAAAGTCCACTATCCATCTGTCACCATACGAAGTTATTGAGATATTATTGATGTATCCTACACTGTACTTTACAGCTCTGTGATGTATTTACAACTACAATTTAATACCTCCTAATTCCCTTCACCTTTTTTCCCATATCACCACTGCCCAACCTTCTGGAAACTATCATTTTTTCTGTTAGTTTTGTTTGTTTATTTGTTTAGAATTTTTTAGATTACACACATAAGTGAAATGATACAGTATGTCTTTCTCTGACTTATTTCACTTAGCATGATACCCTCTAAGTCTATCTACGTTGTAGCTAATGGGAAGATTTTATTATTTTTCATGGTTGATTAATATTCCACTGTGTGTGTGGTGAACACAACACATGCACACATCTTATCCATTCATCTATTAATGAACACCTAGGTTGCTTCCATATCTTGGCTGTTGTAAATAATGCTGCAGTGAACATAGGGATGCATATATCTTTTCAAATTAGTGTTTTGTTTTCTTCAGATGAGTGCCCAGAAGTGGAATTGATGGGTGCTTCTTGGTCCCTCGATATAGCCTTTGTTTTAAGGTCTATTTTCTCTGAAATTACTATTGCTATATCTGCTTCTTTTTTTATTTTATTTTTTATGAAATATATTTTTCCATCCCCTTACTTTCAAACTGTGTGTGTTTTCACTCTGGAATCTCATGTAGGCAGCATAAGTAAGGATCTTCTCTTTTTTTATCCATTTAGTCATCCTGTTTTTTCCATGAAGAACTTAATAAATTTGCATTTAAAGTAATTATTAATGGGTATATATTTTTGCTATTTTAATTGTTTTCATACTAGATTTATAAGTGGTTAGTATACTATCTTTACTATATGTTTGCCTGTACTGAGACTTTTAAATATATTTTCTTATTTCTAGTTTTGGCCTTTTCTTTTCCACTTAAAAAATAACCTTTAAGATTAGTAGCAATGCCAGGTTAGAGGTGAATAACTCCTTTAGTTCTAGTTTGTCTGGGAAAATCTTGATCTCTCCTTCAATTCTGAATGATAACCTTATTGGGTAGAGTATTCTCGGCTGTAGGTTTTTACCTTTCATAATGTTGAATATATTGTGCCACTCTCTTCTGGCCCACAAAGTTTCTATTAAAAAGTCAGCTCATAGCGTTATGGGCATTCACTCACATGTAACTAGTTGTTTATATCTTGCTGCTTTTAAGATTCTCTTTTGGTCTTTAACTTTTAACAATTTAATTATGATGTGTCTTGGTGTGACTCTGTTTGGGTTCATCTTGTTTAGGATTCTTTGTGCTTCCTGGACTTGAACATCAGTTTCCTTCACCAGGCTAGGGAAATTTTCAGCCATTATGTCTTCAAATAGGCTTTCCATTTCCTTTTCTCTCTCTTCTCCTTCTGGGCCCCTATGATTCGAATGTTAGTACACCTGATGCTGTCCCAAAGGACCTTTATGCTATCCTTGTTCTGTTTAATTCTTCCTTTTTCTTTTTGATCCCCCAATTTGGTGACTTCCACTAGCCTGTATTCCTGATTGTTGATCCATTCTTCTGTATTTCTGACCTGCTGATGATTCCCTCCAGTGTATATTTCATTTTAGTTGTTATATTCTTCAGTTCTGATAGGCTCCTTTTTATCATTTTTATCTCTTTGTTGAAGTTCTCACTAAGTTTATCCACTTGTCTGCAGAGTTTAATCTTTATGATTATTACTTTGAATTCTTTATCTAGTAGACAGCTTACCTTAGTTTCATTTAGTTCTTTTCTGGGGTTTTGTACTTTTTTTGTTTGTTTGAAACATATTTTTTCTTTCTTCATTTTGCCTGTTTGTTTTGATATATTAGGTAGGTCAGCTAAATCTTCTGGTCCTGAAAAATTGGCCTTATTTGCAAAGTGTCCTGTGGTGCCCAGTGTTGGACTCCCTCTTATCACCAGAGTCAGGTGCTCCAGAGGTGTTCCCTGGGTGGACTAGTGTGGCCTCCTCTTGTGGCTGGGTATACGGACCCACTGTGGGGCAAGGCCTGTCTGGCAACAACTGTTGCAAACTCACTGGTCTGCCCAGCAAGCTTTGGGTGTGGTTGACTGTGAGGCCCAGTCATGCTATTGCAGATACACTGTTGTGTGCTGGTGCTGACTGAGGCCACTCACTGTGTGTGGCAGGGCAAAAGCTGCTTAGGAGGGGTGCTAGCCTGGGTGTGTCCTCAGGGAAATGACAGGGTCAGGTGAACAATGTTAACAAGGGTTCATGGAGATACCAGAAATGGCAACTGCTGGTGTCAGACTAGCTAGGTTAAAGAAATGGGCAAAATTTTAGTGCCAACCAGTACCTCTATCTTAGGAAAGTTCCAACAGATCCCCATCCCTCCAGCACGCACCCTAAAATTAGTCAATGTATGACCTAAGTGCTTTTCAAAACTTAGTGCTATCTCTGTGTTAGGACTCAGAAAGAGTACAACCTGGGTTTCCCACATCTCCTTGACTCTCCCTGATGTAAGACTAAATGACTTTCAAAGCCAGAATTAAGGGGCCTCCTCTTCCTGGTGCAGGTCCCCTAGGCTATGGCTTGATATCTTATTGTTCAGTATGACCACATCGGTTGTAATATCCCTTCTACTTGTGTGTCACCACATGGGGAGTGGGGATTAGGGTAGTTACTGACTAGACTTAGTCTCTACTCCTCCTACCCATTTCAATGTGGCTTCTACTTTATATCTGTAGTTTTAGAAAATCTGTTCTGCTACTTTCAGGTCAATATATATGTAGTTGTAGTTTTGTGTAAATGAGGGGTGGTGAGCTTATGATCTTCCAACTCTGCCATTGTGAACTTGAGGCCAAGAAGGTTGCTCTTTAAAGCCAATTTGGCTTGTCCATGAAAGGTCATTCCTTATTGTTGGTGTTCTGCCTCTGCAACAAATGTGTCTCCAGATGGGATTGCCAAGTTACTTCCCCCACTCCTGTATGTTGGTCTCTATTTTGGTGTTCTTTCAATTTATCATGTTATTCTTGGCTTCTACAATCTATCTTCAACTTCTAAAATTTTTTTTAAAAACTTTAATAATAACTGACATATTTCTAAGTCATTCCATGCTCAGCAGATCTGAATTATTTTTCCAAATGTACTGATTATCAATTACTCTCTAACATACCACTCCATGACTTAACTTGCTTTTAACAACAATAATCATTTACTTGGCTTATAAATCTGCAATTTTGGCAGGTCTTGGCAGGAAGAGCTTGTCTCTGTTCTGTAAGTGTTAGCTGTGGTGACTCAACTAGGGGTTGCAGGATTTACTTTGAAGGTGTTCACTTACATGGCTGGTAAGTGCTAGAAGCTCACCCAGAGCTGTGGGCCAGAGGCATTTTTTCTTTTCGATGTGGGCCTTTCCATGAGCTGTTTGGCTTCCTTAGAGCATGATAGGTACATTTTAAGAGTGATCTTCCAAGGAGAAAGCAAGTAGAAGCAGTCATTTCCTTAAGACACAGGCCAGAAATTGGCAATGCCATTTTCATTGTATTTTATTGATCAAATCATCACAGAGACTGGAATCAAGATAAAGGAATATAAACCCCTATTAGTCAATGTGTAGAAGGTAAAATAATTTAGGACTATGTTTGAAAACTGCCACACCAATATAGCTCCAAACAAATTATTGTTTATCTTTTTATATTTCAGTCTCAAGATATTTGTTTAGAACATTACTGAATCCAAGTCTTTCTAAGTTCTGATGATTACAATGTTTTTCATACCTTATTTCATACCAATTTTCCTCAAAGATTGAGCCATTATCCTATGCTTTCCAAAGCCTAGTTAGCATGATCCTTCACAAATGTAGATTTACTCCCAAGCATGTACTTCTTTGCCCTCAGAATGGATTAAACCTTTCTACTATAAAATTCTTCCATGTAATGAAACACCTCCTGATGCTACACTTTCCTGCTCTCCCATTCTACAGATAATCACACAGTCACCACCTATGAATAAAAGCATTTCTCAACAACCATCCATGGATTGTGGGAGATTTCACTGACAGAGATGTACTGACAGTTTACAAAGTTAGAATCATATCAGTGAAAGAACACTGGATATGTGGAGGGGGTATACAGGAGGTGCATGTCTCTGTGTGCATGACTTTCAGCAAGCCAATGAACCTTTCAAGAACTATTAGGGCTTGGACCTAATGATCAGTAAAGTCCTTTCAATTAAAGTAAGTAAAAATTACTTAATATCCCATCACAAAAAAATCTCTGTCTAAAAGTATCATACGTTGTGTTTGAGAAGACATTGTGAGCAAAAATAATAATAAATAATGAGTCATATAAGTATGTTCCAGCTACAGTGGCCTTCTTTTGTTACCTTGAACTTGCCCCCTCCTCCTCTTATCAGAGGGCCTTTCCATATGCAATTTATATGCCTACCATGCTCTTCCCATGCTTTATCCCTGAACCTGATAATAGCAAATCAAACTTCAGACTTCAGTTTAGTGATCACGTCTTCAGGAGGTGCCTCCTGTGTCCTTCAACCAATCATTTTTCTTAGTCTATGTTGACTCTTTTGTCATCTACTCCCTTCAATACATGTTCTTTTACTTCAGAGTCATTATAGGTTATCCCTTTGATCAATGGATTTCCTGCTCCATTTAAGTGTGACCTCCATAAGGGCAAGTCCTGTGTCTGCTTGAGAGAACACTATGTTCCTAGAAACAAATATGTACTAGTTTTCAGGCAGTAAGTAACTGTGGAAGGAAGGAAGGAAAGAAGGAAGGAAGGAAGGAAGGAAGGAAGGAAGGAAGGAAGGAAGGAAGGAAGGAAGGAAGGAAGGGAAGGAGGGAGGGAGGAGATGGGGTGGAGAGGAGAGATGGAAAGAGAAAGGAGGAAGAGAAAGATGAAGAGATGGAGGGAGTTAGAAGGATGGAAGGAAGAAATATACGTAATTAAACACACAATATTACAGGAATATTAATAAAGGAAGATTGTTCTAAGCTCATATTTTGAGCAAGTCTCTCTGGAGATGATACTTGATTTAGACCTTGAAAGAAAAGTTTCATGTCAGATGAGATGAGGAATAGAAGAGAATTAGAGGTAGTACATCCCAGAAAAGTGGGGAAAAAGTTGTGAACAAAGAAGGAAAGTTTCAGGAGAGTGAAAGTACACCAGTCTATTCAGAGTGAGTTAGTAGGGAATGAAGAAAAAACAAACACTGAATTTACTCTGAAGGGGTAAATTGAAGCCAGATCATTTGAGCTTTGCATGCCCGGATAAGAAGTTAGGACTGGAAGCCTTTGTTTATGAGATAAAGAATGATATAGGTGTGGAAGAGGGAAAAATTTGTCTTCTATATTACCTGAATCACAATGGCTTACAGAATAACTTAATCCTGGGTTGTTCACTTCCTTTCCACTTAAGTGAACTGTTTCCATCAAGGTATGAAAGCTACATCAGATGTAACCCCCAAAATCATCCCCTTTATCACTGTTATTCTCCTGAAAACAGACAAGGATAGGGCTGGTAGTCCTGGCTCACTACCTTTCACCAGCATGGAAAACTTGTAGCATTAAATTATATATCTTTTAATTTTCAGGACTGCCATGAATGAAGTGGCTATCATGTTCAATTTTGAAGAACTAGATTCAGAAATAATGTCCTGACTCATTCCACACAAGTACACATTCTGAAAGACAGAGACTTATGAAAACACATTGTAGTCTCTCTCTTACCCTGTGGTACTTAGATCACTATCCTGAAGACCAGATTAAATAAATAAAAAATAAAATATTAAAAGAAACACATTGGCAGATGTCAATTCCCCACCACAATATCTTCTCTACAATTGGAAGGTCATAACCTAGTGCCAAAGATTTGTGTGGTTCTGATTTAGAATCTTAGGTTCTCAGACAAATTTGATACTGATTACTAGAAGTAATACGATTGGCCTCCTAGGAGGATCCACACATTCTTTGAGGTACTGAATGGAGTAATATGGATACTGTGATACAGAGGCAAGACCAGGACCTTGAAGAAAAATTAGGTATACTTTTGTGGTCATGTATTCAACTTATTTTAGGTTCAGTTTATTTGTGTGTAAATGTGGGCTATTACTCCAAGACTTATTAGAATAATTAATAAAAGAGTGGATGTAAAGTGATCAGCACAGTTCCTAGCATTCAATTTTATTGTTTTTTTCTTACCATTATAAAGAAGTTTTTCTTTCACTTGAAAGTTGATACACTATAATTTTTATATTTAAAATGATTCATTCAGTTAATCAACATGAATTAATGAATACTATTAACATTTACTGAGCATCTATTATGTGCTAGACACCATCCTAAGCATTAGTTAAATATCCACTCCATTCTAGAACTATTCTAGCTGACCTTGAGAATGCAATGCATTCTTAATAAAGACCTCCTCCCTAGTTTATATATTACAAATAATTCAGTGCTACTTTGATTATTAAATCACCCAAGTCATTTAGCCCAATTTTTGTTTGTCTGTATTTCCCTAGTGTGAGAAAAGAATTTTCTTGTTTCAGAGTTTTTTTTTTAAAAAGATTTTGTTTAGTCTGAAAACACCAGAATTATTATTAATACACTAAAGCTCCCTTTGCAGTATTTTACAAACGTACAACAACTGTGACTTTTGTTAAAAGCTTTATTGTTTCTGTTAATATTAACATTTGATTAAACTTCCATACAGGTGCACATGGCTTGGAATCACGCGTTTATATATTGCATGCAGATTAATTACATGAGAATTTTAATAAATTTGTTATGCACTCCTGAAGAAACGAATGCCCAAACAACTTTTATTTTTATCTAATCAAATTACTGCTTAGTGAAAACTGGCTGAGTGTTTTCAGAGGGGCACTGAGCTACACTTTGGGGATCTGTGCATTTACAATTCAGTGGGTATCCTAGCAAGCATTTGACTCCAGCACCACTCAAGTACTCTAAAAAACTCAGCCGTTCTTAATGAATCTGATCTACCCTATTCATGGGGAGAGAGCTAGAGATGGATCTTTTTTATTTTTTTTCACTGCTGACTGCAACTTTTATTATCTTTTTTGTATGTTTTATTGATTATGCTATTACAGTTGTCTCATTTTTCTCCCCTTTATCTCCTCTGCCCTGCACCCCATCCCATCACCCCCATATCAACATTTTCCTGCCACCATTTTCCCCAGCCACACCCCTCCCCACCTCCCACCCTGCACCCTTCCCCTATTTCGCTTTGTTGATGGGTCCTTTATGCATGATCCTTGATGACCCTGACCCTCCTTTTTCCCTGTTATGTCCCTTCCTCCTCCCCACTGGTTACTGTCAGGTTTGTTTTGTTTTTTTTTATTTCAGTGTTGCTGGTTACATTTTGCTTGCTTGTTTATTTTGTTCATTTTTTTGAATATCCCTTTACAGAATAAAATATGTAAAAGAAAGTCAGAGGGGGGTCTGTAGCAGTAGTATCAATAGTCATAGTTAAAAGCGTACTTTTAACCCACAGACAGGCATAACAAACACACTCTGTCCCAAAGAAGATCAGCTTTGGCAAATGGAATAAGAGACTAGAAAGAAAAGAAACATTTTTTTTTGGAAATTTTCACTTTTCACATTTTTTCTTATCCATCCAGTTGTTGCCATATCCCTTTCTGGAGGAGGGGGAAAGGGATCTAGTCACTCTACTTCTGTAAGAGCTATTCATCATTGTCCCATCAAGGGTGATAAGTGGCCAAAAATAACAGGAGCAACACTCTGCATATATGCACTACTTTATAATTTGTAAAGTGATTCCATTTTGTCTCATTTATTTATGTATAATTGATAACTCTTATAA